>CAUHTR010001575.1:0-75052 GCA_959609185.1 Schmidtea polychroa | reverse complement strand
TTATCTTAGTATTATAATTGATTATTTAGTTATGTTGGTGTTATGTAAGGATTATTTTATATGCTAATTTTATTTTAAAATAACAACTTTATTTAATTTCTTTAATGCGCGTCTTAATGATCTGAAAATTTACTCAAAGTACCATCAAATATAAAAAGAATTAAATGATAATTTAAGCCTTTTGCTACGAATAATATGTTTATTACTAATGAAAATGTTTGAAAAAAAAATGAAATTGAAAGCAATCTAAAAAGGTAATTCTTATTAGTTTGAAAATAGAACTGACATGAGCGAAAGATTCAAATTCTACACACAACAGAACACGCATATACATTGTATAATACAACAGTCAACACATACATATCAAGCACAATTCTTGTATAAATCGAATTTCGAGGAAAAGATTTCGAAGAGACTTGTCATGGGGGAGCTACCCTCACAGCAAGCTCATAATCGGAAAAATAGAATAATAGTAAGTTCCACTTAGTATAAAAATTTATTCCAATTAACTACTTCTACAAATAAATTTTCATAGTTATTTGCGATTGTATCCATCAGCCGGTTTGTACTCTGCTCCAAGTTATTTGAATTGTTGATAGTAGTAGGATATGAGCCTGACAGATACAATACACACAATAATGACCGATTATGTAATATACATACTGTTGCNAATATAACAATTTTTTCGTTTCGTTAGAATAAACGGTTCAACTTGGAACCCGCCATTCAAATAGATAATTTTCCATAGAAACAACCTTTCTGTTTTGAATATCATTTTGGAGAAAAACAATTGTCTGAATAGAAAATTAATTAAAGTAATTTAAAGTAAGATTTTTAAATTTATTAACAAAAAGTTAGAATAATAGTCGGTATTTGAGAGATAAAAATTTTAAATGAAAATTTTTATGAAATATTTTTCAAAGGTCAATTCTAGATTGAAATTTTTATGAAATATTTTTAATGTTAATTTTAGATGTAAATCTGTGTGAATTAATCAATGATCACATGAAATTAGTGGTTAAATATGTAAATAAGTGTTATATTTGGTTGTTAAGTAAATTATGGTGTAAAATGTTAAATTAAGTTATACTAGGATAAATAGGTAAATTAATTATAATTAGGCAAATTATGGTCTCAAATTTTTAAATTAAGTAATCAATGGTCTAAAATTTTAAATTAAAGTATAATTTTTAAATTAAGTATATTAAAGTAAATTAATGTAATAAGTAAATTAAAGTAAGTATTTTAAATTTATTATCGAAAAGTTTGAATAATCACTAGCTTTTTTTCAAAGATAATTTTATATGGAAATTTTTATGAAATAATTTTCAAAGGCAAAATTAAATGCAAATTTTTAATAAATTAGTGTCTAAGACAGATTTCAATTAATTTCTACTAATAATAGCAAATAAGGGATATATTTGGTAAATAAGTAAATGAAGGACTATATTTTAAAATTAAGTAATAAATTTTGATTTATAATGAGAATTGGAAGTACAGTTGAACTTCTGATATCAGGCAGTAAATTCGAAAAAATACCCCGAAAATAGGAGTTGCCCACTTTTAGAATAAAATATTTAAAGAATCAATAACGCAATTAATATTTTATTTATTCTCTCCTGGATCTCATCCTTTTCTAAATACTCATCCAATGTCGTCTGCCTGCCATGATTTCGTGGCCTATCCCGTTTAATTACATTTTTCAAATTTTCATTTAATTCTCGTTCTGCATTAGATAATATCTTTAGTAAATGATAGTCAGACTCCCATGAAGAGGAAATGGCTTTCAATGTTGTTATTTGACGCTTTATTTCATCCTAAAAACGATTATCTCTTCGATATCTTCGACATATTTTTCATCCCATTTAACATAATTTACTATTTTAGCAAAAAAATCATCCGAATTATCCTCGATTAGGGAATAATGTTGAAATATAATAAATCTTTCTGCATTTTTTTTCGATTCATCTATTGTTAAGTTGCAAACATCACATAATTTAAGGTATTTCAATAGTATAGTCGTCTGATGTTTCTAAATACTGAGTTTTTATCTCATTGTGGCCTATAAACTTGTTTTTGTCGAAGCCATTCACAATAGTTTGTTTGGTAACATCTTGCCATGCACGTTCGATCCATATTAGTGTCCCAAAGAGTTTGATTTCTTTTAAATTTTCATAGGAAGTATTACTATTAGAATCGAAATAAATGTACTGCAAAACGTTTCGCTTGTATTTTGATTTAAATGACCTAATTATTTTTATGTCAAGAGACTGAATTAAACTCTTACAATTCTTTGGAAAATAAACAAGTTTAACATTGCTAAGATTTAATAAACCATGTGAAGTGGAATTATCAATCAAAAGAATAATTTTCCTACCAAAACATGTCATTTCCAAATTCAACTGATTTAATATTTTGTGAAAAATCCTCGTTGTCATCCAACTTTTAGCAGAACTGTAATAATCAACTCCTAATTTTTTACGATCAGTATTTTATCGACATCTTGGATTTGCACTTTTCCCGATAATTATAGACTTCAATTTCTCACCAAAAGCACTACAAATCAGTGCAATCGTCACACGACCAAGACGCGGTTTGAAATTTCCGGCAAATTCATCATCGAGCAACAAACTTTTGGATGGCAACAGCTTGGTATACATTCCATTTTCGTCAAGATTGAAAATGTTTTCGGGCTCATATTCAACAATTAAATTTTTAAATTCGCACCTGAATGCTTCTTCTGATTCGTAGTCAGCCGAATTCTTCTCGCCGGACAATACTTTTAATGATATGTGGTGTCTTGCCTTGAATTTATTTAACCACCCTGAGCTTGCTTTAAATTCCAAACAATTAAATTTCTCCGCAAATTCTTCAGCTACCATATGCAGAGTGGGTCCATCTACAGTCATCTTTTGAGCTCGTACATTAAACATCCATTGTAAAACGGCATGGTCTATCGCTTCCTGGTTTTTAATGCTTTTATATTGATCGATAATTTCCTTTTTACTGGTTTTGATTCTTGATATTGTACCCTTACCCACTCCGAACTTTGCAGCAGCATCCCTTTCTAAAAATCCACTTTCTAAATAATAGAGTTCTTGTTTTCGGGTTTTCAGATCTAAATGCATGGATTAATATAAATATTTTTTAATTATATTGTTATGAATTTATAAAATGATGATTTCTTGGTAGCAGCATTTATTATTTAAAACAATAAACTGATAATTTAAGCCTTTTATTAAATTATCAGGCTTAAATTATCAGTTTTTTTTTGTTATGAATTATTAATGTAAAATGATTTATTGATTGTAAGCTTATTTTGAAGAATATATGTGAAGAAAGTAAATCCATGATTCCATTGGTATTAAATTATTTTAAGTGTGATCCATTATAAGATTAGGTTCGATTATGGATGGTGACCCATTAAAAAGAAACGCAAGTTATAGGAATTATGTTATTGCAATTAAAAATGGTCCATCTTCTATTATTTTGCCCCGATATAGAGAGTCCCTCGATTTGAGAAGGTGCCCCGTAAAAAGTGGTCCGCTTTTAGAAGTTGGACTGTAATAAGTAAATTAAAGTAAATTAAGGTCTAAGTAAATTAAGATTAAATTTTAAAATGAAAGTAATATTTTTAATTTAAAGTAATTAAAATAATAAGTAAATTAAAGTAAGAATTTTAAATTTATTATCAAAAAGTTCGAATAATCACAACTCTTTGAGAAATCAAATTTTTTCATGAAAATTTTAATGATATAATTTTTATAGATAAATTTAGATGCAAATTTCAAAGATAATAATAATAATAATAACAATAATAATAGAAATATTAATAATAATTCAACAATCAAATACCATAAACAACCAATAACTTAACTATCAACTATTTACAACTAGATACCAAGTAACATGTACCTCTAACAACCACATGCTTACACATAAAATAATAACAATTAGATTTAATAAAATTCTTTTATCATGTATTTGCTTATAATAAGCTCTTCTTAATTCAGCAAGTAGAATACTTTATATATTCTTGTCAAAATCTAAATGTCAACCAGATACTAACAACTATGTACTTCTAATAATCAGCTAACCACTAGTTACCAAAAAAACCTAGGTAATATCTTGGTACTATTTACAATCAGATACAAACTACTAGCTACAAAGTATTTTTACTAGGTACTAACAATTAAAACCAATTACTTACAACTAGATACTAAAAACCAGGTACTTACATTTAACTAAGTATTCTTCATTTTTTTATCAAATGCTTTTTAAATAAATTAACTTTTATTAGTATTCAAAAATATTTTTAATTAAAATCAGTAGAAAAACCTTTTCTTAATGTCTTCATTAAACAAAAAATAATGATTTTCGTCAAAAAAATGAATAATTTTCAACTCAACCTTTTTTAAAACACCATGTGAAATTGAAAATAATTTAAATAAAATTACAACGAAAGACTATAGAATTCTAATTCACAAAAGGTTTGCTTAATTTTTAATTGATTACTACTGACTTATAATTGCAAAGTAAAAGTTGCATGCTTATTCAATAAATAGTTATTGTTCATTCGTTTTATTATATATAGTCTGAGTTTATCCGACAAGATGTTTTGACCCCTTATGGGTACTGGTTGTAAGGGAATTGGTACCCTTTTTCAAAAAAATGATGTCAAAAAACAATAACAAACCATATAACATTCGTCAGGACTCGTCTGTAATATGCCTGATAGATATTAAAAAATTAATGATATTTGTCGATATAGGATCTGGAAAAAAGCTAGATGATGACCTTCAATGCAGCTGGAACCGATTCAGGACGCAGTTGCAGCAGCCATTTCCCTTAACAGCCATCTATATTGATGGGATCAACCGGGGCGATGAAGAGAACTGATGAAATCGACCGGAGATCGGGAGTACTGCTTGGCAAAATCCTTGAAAACAGTATGCACAATCTGATATGTTCCAATTTAAAATGTATCTATGGAATATTATATGCCATAGATATGGATACCGACTATGAACAAGCTCGAGCAGGATTCGTGAGTTTGTAAGATGGACCTACTCGAAAACAAGCAGATACATTGAGAGTTTACTACTGTAAATAAATGCCCCAAATGAGAAATCAAATGCAATGACAGCCAGGTTGCTCTCACAAATTGAAGTGTAGCATACTCGACTGGATGACAAAATGCGAACAAATCGAGAATGAAAGGGCATAACCTCTGGTAATTTGTTGATTGATAACAATGCTGTAAACGGCGATAATGATCACAACAATTGCCAATGAACTCTTTAATAACCAATAATAATGATATGAGCACAAAATATGTGCCAAAACCCGATCAACAGTTCCATAATGCCAATGGTTGTAATACCAATATATCCTCAGAGAAATCTGGACAGAGAGCCGTACTGTTCCTACACACCTGTTATAGCAAATCTAATACCCTAACGATGAGATATGCAGCAGCTGTTAATTCCAGGCTTGCCTATGATAAAGTTTATAATCATAAAGTTAACTATCAAAAAGCCTATAATCATAATCCAAAATAACCTAGTCAACTAGGCAGCCAAGATAAAAAAATTGACCGCTATAAAGACCAGTTGAAATTCGACCCCTAGGAAATAACATCCAATAAAAATCTACCAATCATTTCCAGGTATTTTGCATCAAATAATTAGTCATAACGAAGATGATAACTTCTACTACAAAATTTAGGCAGAAAGAAATTATAAATAATGATTGTTACCATAAACAGGCTTTCAATACCAATTTTAAACAACAACATTTTAATTTTAATAATAATAATTACTCTAAAACTAATTTAAATAGAAATTTAAACTAAGCTAATAAAAGTAATTTTAATAAAAGTAACTCTAAAATATTTGTTAATCATAAAATAAGAAATTATGTAAATATAAATAATAAAAATTTAAATACCAAAAATTTAAATAACAGTTCAAATTTAAGAAATAAGTATATTATAAAAGTACTAATTATACCTATAATTATAAATATTTTACAAATTGATTCGAATGTAAATAAATATATAGAAAATTCTAATATACTAAAAAATAACTTAGAAAAAATTTTAAATAATTTTTTTGAAAAAATCATTGACTTCTTTAAAGCTCTGAAACAAATCTCTTTTTCAAAAAAAAATGATGTCAAAAAATTTTTTTGCCCTCCGATGAAGGGCAAAGGGTTATTAAAGCAACGCAGCTCATTGGCCTGCGGCCGATTCGCACATTTTATAGTCGAAAATTTTTTCATTAAATACATTATTCGCAACAAAAGGCTTAAATTATCACTTCACTATACTATTGAATACCAGACCTTTTACCGGTCAATTTGAATCTAACAGAGCATGAGGCTTAGAAAAGTGGTAACCACTACGTACACTTATGTAAACTCTAAAACAAAATTTACGATCACATTTTTTAATGAAGGGTATTACTAGGTGAGTTAAATTAATCATTTTCGTGATAGTTATGGAAATGAGGTCGTCATTAAAATTTTTAACCTTCTAGAACCCAACACTGTGCGTTACATATAATGCGAATGATGCAATTGAAGTAGTTGCACAAAACTCCGAAAAAATTTCACTACACAGCACAAAGGTAAATTACTGATTAAAATTATTGATTAAATTACTGATCACATTTTTGGAATATCAGAAAATACTTAATGTCTGAAATCTCTTCAGTTGTCCATTGTTTTTCTAGACTACTATATTGTATAGTTTCTTCTAAGAGCCTAAAATTAATAATTACCTATTTAAAATTTTTAAATATCAAAATTGAACTTCACTATTATTTACTTATTATTATTTTTTGAAAAAAAATACAAAAAATAAATTACTTTTGTTTAAATATTAAGTGAAATTAACACCATGATTTAAATTACTTTATAATAGTTTAATAATTTTATTTTATTTATTATTACATTTAGTAAATTAGTAAAAAATTATTCTATCATTAATTTTAGGGAACAATTTATATTTTCTTTTAAAATGGAGAATCTAATACCATTCTATAAATATATCTACACTGTTTTGCCGTGCACAGAACTTCAATCAAAATATTGTAATCCAACATCGCAATCCTCTAATGTAAGAGGATATTATAAATTTTTTTTCACTCTGAAAAGTTATTATAATTCTTTTCAAATGAAATCAAGGTAAGTTATCTTTTAATTTATCTGTTATTTAGTTTTTTATAGTGACGAATTGGAAGAAATATCCGATCATCGAGTTGTTATTAATATTTTTAACATCAATCATAATGTAAATGAATATACATTCCCTCCGTTTTTAAAAATTACTGTAAATAACTGTCAAATTCAGTTATCAGACTATCTTCCTTTTGATAATGAGCGCACTTGGGGAAGAAGATATGCTCGACCTATCGACATCACTGATGCTGTAAAATACATAATAATTTCTACTTACAATTAAATTATTTGTTCTTAGATTGTATTTGATAAAGATTATACAAATCAATGTGTTTTAAAATGGGGTCAAGAATATTGTGATACAAAATTTATGTTTGCATTATTTATTTTAAAAATAAAGTCTAAGGATGAATTATGTTCACAGATAGTGAACAAGCCTGTCTATCAAATTGGCAAAAATCAAGTAGGTTTTGATTTAAATTTAATTATTTTTTAATTATTATTTATATAATGCTTTTGTAATTGGTATTAATTTTTCATATTTTAACTAAAATAAATACTTTATTAACGGTTTAGATTGTAGAATTTTCTAGGTCAATTATCTGTTGTATATTATAACTAATTTAATTAACTAGGTCAGCAAATCAAATTCAAGCAATTGAAAATCACAATTTTTGTCAAGTTTGTTGATAAGTAATAAACTAGGAAATATTGAATAATGAATTTTAATATATTTTTTGAGATAAGAGAGTTTTTAATTCGCATATAAATGCTTGGAAAAGCTGTGACTGATTAGATACCTGTATGTGTATTTTGGTATGATTAATGAGATTGAATAAGGCTGCCGAATTTCTCTGAGTCATTCCATTTCATTTAGTCTCATGTAATAGCTCTTATGAATTGCTTGACAGCTCTAAACTTACCAGGCATTTGATTTCATAAATATGTTTACTAAATTAAAGGAATTAAATAGCTAGCAATATCTCATTTATTTACCAGGGAATCCATGCAAATATTCTTTGCATTTATACTACTGAATATCTCAATATATACTTATATTGCATTCACATTAACAATTGCAGCAATTCTAGGCGAAATCAATTACGGCCCATCCAGACCCACCGACCCTCATTTTGATTTCTTACTGATGTGTATTCTCTACCATAAATGTTTGTATTGCTTCTATTTCATTGCTTAATCTATATTAGATGATTCACTGAGTATGTAGTGTGATTTTTGGGATATAGAAGGCCAATTAGGTATAAAGTATCGATTGTGTAGTTATTTATTATGCCAATTCCTATAGTTTTGTTAACTTGAAATTTTTCAGATAATTATTCCCTCCGCCACATGTTAAATTTTTATCGCAGTCTTGTATACCATTTGATGTTTTGTATCTGTATTTTGATTGGTTAATCAACATTTAATGATTGCATGAGGATAAGGCAGACCCGCCGACAGAAATTCCGGGTCCCTAGGCAGAGCATTTCATGGCGCCCTAAACTATTGTTAATCATACAACGCATAAAATAGCAGATGACGTTTTATTTGACGTAGGGGTCTGTGACCCGTGGGTGTGTTCCATAGTACACAAATGATACGCATGGTTTCAGTTTCAGTAATCATGGTTAGTAAATATAATTATAACTTTAAACTGACTGTAGTCAACTTAAGTGTCAATAATATTATATTTAAATACATAACAAATCGAACCCAGGCTCCTGGCATTTGCACCCCTGTCCCCTTTCTCGGCGGGCCTGAGAATAGGTAAATTATTGGGCACTTCCAAGACGAATTCTATTTCAAAATATGTCTACTAAACCAAATTTGACTCCCTGACACAACACAATCAGGTCTTAGTACTTCATTAACTCAAACAGAAATATAACTAAGTGTTTTAACTCACGTCATAAATACAGCTTTATACAGATTATGATTAAATATTTTGGTTATAATCTGTTACTTACAATTATCAGTAGAAAATTTGACTTGATGTAAATAATTATTCTATCTATAAATGGCAATGTCCCAAACTATGTTCCGTGGAACACTGGTATACGATATATTTTTTATTACTTCATTAGTTTCTTAGAATAGATGTGCGTGCATTCAGAAATGTTTGAAAAAATTGATTTTAATGAGATTATAGATATTTTTGCCACGACAAAAGCCAGAAGAATTAATATTTAATGTTAAACTGTAGTTTGTCTAAGTCAATAAATATTATTTATACTCTTATTAAAATCTGTTAAACCTGTTTCGTTATTCGTCATTAATATTCTTTAAAAAAATTAAATTAATATATATATATATATATAAGGGGGCGCTAATTTCTCAGTTGCCCCCAGGCGCAAGAACCTCACGGTACGCCACTGGGTATACCGCAGATCCAAAATAGTTAGAACAAAGTAATAAAAGAAAATTATCTACAATTTTATCACGAAACAAAAATTTTGTTTCTCAAATCTGTTCAAGGATTTAAACTTCAAAAAAAATAAAAAAATTGCATTAAAATATATCATATAAAATGATAAATAAAATATACGAATTTAATGTTTCACTCGATTTGTATTATGAAATAATTTATTTGAATTCATGTCTGTTTATTATCATCTAATTTTTTTTCAATGTTTTTTCGTATTTCATGTCTAATTTTCAGTCTCTAATCTCATCGTATCTTTCTATCATTTCTCTCCATTGTCCTGTATCTCTTTGTCGAATGGGTTTTCCAGTTCGAGGGGAAATGTGTGATCATCTGCAATGCTTCGATCTCGTCACATACCTCACAATCAATTTCCAGAAACCAATTTGGCGTTGCCCGATTTGTGACAAGCAAACCCTTTACCATAGCTTGAGAGTTGACAGGTTAATTTTTTGTCAAGACCTATTCCAAAGAATTATCAATTTATAGTTTGATTCATAATATCATTAACGATGACCGATCGAAATCGCTCAAAGAAATCAAATTCAACGACAAAGGCCAATGGAAGCCATATACCGATCTTGATTCTCTTAGAATATCGAAAGGCCCCTGTTTTGACATTGCAACTGTCAATAAGAGGAAATATATCGACAACAATGTAATTTGTATTTGATTTTAACTTTGTCACTTGTTCCCTACATATTTTGATTATCCGATCATATTTACTAATTGGCATATCACAACCCTCAAGTTTCTAGCTGAGTTTTATATTGTAGCATGTTTATCCGTCTTTTATCGTTAGGTTTCAACATTTAGTGCTGCAATTATATATTTTGAAAATTGGACAATTCAAAATAATTTATTTATATTAGGAAACGCTTAAATTTTTGATATTTGTTTTCGATTTTAAATTCTGCATATCTAAGCAGTCCTATTAACAATGATATTAAATTTACTAAAAAAATATATTTGATTAGATTATCCACAAAAGAAATTTGCTAATGAGAATATTTAGATGATTTATTATTAGTTCTGATCAAGATATGGTGATCGATATGCGTCATTTTATCATTTTATTACTCACTATTATTATTATCGACATTATATTTATTAAAAAAATTGACTATGAATCAGTAAAGATATCGATGCTTTTTATGTAAATATCAAAAATAAAACATCGATATCTTTATTGATTCATGGAAAATTTTTTAATATATATATAATGTCAATTGAAAATGTAAAGAAATCAGAGATGAAAATCATAAGTTTTTATAATATTATTATTATTTATTATTATTAATATTATTATTATAATTATTATAAGAACTTTTATTTCTGCCAATTTCACCACTGATTATTTTTTCCATTGAATTTATTAAAAAGAGAGTTTGAAGACTATAAATCAGTAATATATCGATGTTTGTTGATACTCACGAATTTTCAGCACTGCTTTTTTCCAAATTCACTTGAAAAAGGCAGTGCCGAAAATTCGTGAGTATCAACAAACATCGATAAATTACTGATTTATAGTCTTCAAACTCTCTTTTTAATAAATTATTATTATTGTTATTATTGTTATTATTATTATTATTATTATTATTATTATTATTATTATTATTATTATTATTATTATTATTATTATTATTATTATTATTATTATTATTATTATTATTATTATTATTATTATTATTATTGTTATTATTGTTATTATAAAATGATGATTGCTTGGTAGCAGCATTTATTATTTAAAACAATAAAATGATAATTTAAGCCTTTTGCTGCAAATAATGTATTTAATGAAAGAATTTTCGACTATACGATAGTCCTTGTCAATTGAGATTGACAAGGACTATCGTATAGTCGAAAATTCTTTCATTAAATACATTATTTGCAGCAAAAGGCTTAAATTATCATTTTATTGTATTATTGTTATTATTATTAATATTATTATTATTATTATTGTTATTGTTATTAATATTTATTTTTGTTTTTATTATTATTGTTATTATTGTTATTATTATTATTATTATTATTATTATTATTATTATTATTATTATTATTATTATTATTATTATTATTATTATAAAATTTTTTTTTTTTTTTATTTTATAAAAATATTATTTTTTAAAAACTTTAACATTTAAAATTTTAATTTAATAATTTAAAAATTTAAAAATTTTTTATCAATTATTTAATTTAACACAACAATCAATACATACAATACACAAAAGCTTATTTAAAAACACTCAACACACAAGTATTTACAGCATTCTGCACATTAATTTTCGGATTCAATGATTTTATCAACAACGCCTCACAAATCACACGTTCCCAATAATTATCGAAGTTTTTTAATAAAATTTTAAAATCAGACATACCTATTTTAATCTTACAGCCCTTATTGTGCTCACCAATATGGGTCAAAGACTTCGGTCTACAATGTTCTCGAGCTCGAATACAGAGATGACGGGAAGTCTCTCCAATGTATGTGGCATTACACCCATTACATGTAAACTGATAAACGAGATCGGAACACAATTCAACCGGAGTCTTTGACTTATTAATAAACATATTGCGTACTTTCCATGAAGTTGACACTATCCTATAGTTTAAATTCCCTAACTGCTTTCTTATCTTCACTTTATAATCCTTAAAACCTTCTGAGTACGGCAATACTAACACAAATTTAGGCTCATCATCCTTGCTCACACTATTTAATTTATTTAACTCATCAGACTCACCCACCTCAACAAAATCACACACAGATTTTAACTCATCAGACTCACACGTCTCAACAAGATCACACCCAAATTTTCTCAAACATGGATCCTTAGGATTTTTAATAAATTTGTCAACAGTCTCTTTCACCATAACTACTAAAAAGGATTTTGAATAACCATTCTTCATCAACAGTTCAACCAACACGTCAACACTCTTTACCGAATTTTTAAAAGTAGAAGACAAAGACCATGCACGATAAATCAACCCCTTCACCATATTTCTTTTATACTTGAATTCACAAAAACTTTCGGAAGAAGTATAGAGACCAGTATCAGTTGGTTTTCTATAAATCTCTGTCTCATAGTGTTTCTCTTTACATTGTATTAACTAAGCATTAAATATTAAATAAGCAAATTGATGAAGAGTTGTTTAAGTCCATTCGCCCAATG
Organism: Schmidtea polychroa; assembly: GCA_959609185.1. NCBI lineage: Eukaryota > Metazoa > Platyhelminthes > Tricladida > Dugesiidae > Schmidtea > Schmidtea polychroa. The sequence goes on along the minus strand of CAUHTR010001575.1, from coordinate 62,278 downwards.
GGATCACAACCAGCAAAAATGTATGGGCTTCCAAAAATCCATAAAGATGGCGTGCCTATGAGACCTGTTTTATCCATGATTGGCACTGCCCAGTATAAAATAGCCAAATTTTTGGATGGATTATTGAAACCATTGATACGATCAGAATTTGAATGTAAAGATAGTTTGAATTTGTTTCCTGCATTGCACAATATGATAGACAAAGTATGGATGAAATTATGGTTTCGTTTGATGTTTGTAGTCTGTTTACTAATGTACCATTGGTTGAAACAATTGAATTATGTTGCTTGTTATGGAATGAAAATATTTCTGACATCATATTTTGGATAGAACAGCATTTCGTGAACTTCTTGTATTTGCAACTTCAAAAATCAATTTTCTTTTCAATAATGAATGGTATCAACAAATAGATGGGGTTGCTATGGGTTCTCCTTTAGCACCAACGATGGCTTCAATTTTTTTAACAAGCTTAGAAAAGAAAATTGCATCTTTCCAAGGTATGAAACCCACTGTTTATAAACGGTATGTGGATGATATATTTCTTATATTTGAAAATCAGAGGCATGTTGACCCGTTTTTGCATTATATGAATAGTCTACATAAAAACATTGTATTCACATGTGAAACGGAGAAAAAATCATCGCTTGCTTTCTTGGATTTGTTAATACAACGTAAAGAGAAACACTATGAGACAGAGATTTATAGAAAACCAACTGATACTGGTCTCTATACTTCTTCCGAAAGTTTTTGTGAATTCAAGTATAAAAGAAATATGGTGAAGGGGTTGATTTATCGTGCATGGTCTTTGTCTTCTACTTTTAAAAATTCGGTAAAGAGTGTTGACGTGTTGGTTGAACTGTTGATGAAGAATGGTTATTCAAAATCCTTTTTAGTAGTTATGGTGAAAGAGACTGTTGACAAATTTATTAAAAATCCTAAGGATCCATGTTTGAGAAAATTTGGGTGTGATCTTGTTGAGACGTGTGAGTCTGATGAGTTAAAATCTGTGTGTGATTTTGTTGAGGTGGGTGAGTCTGATGAGTTAAATAAATTAAATAGTGTGAGCAAGGATGATGAGCCTAAATTTGTGTTAGTATTGCCGTACTCAGAAGGTTTTAAGGATTATAAAGTGAAGATAAGAAAGCAGTTAGGGAATTTAAACTATAGGATAGTGTCAACTTCATGGAAAGTACGCAATATGTTTATTAATAAGTCAAAGACTCCGGTTGAATTGTGTTCCGATCTCGTTTATCAGTTTACATGTAATGGGTGTAATGCCACATACATTGGAGAGACTTCCCGTCATCTCTGTATTCGAGCTCGAGAACATTGTAGACCGAAGTCTTTGACNATTTTATTTTTATTATTAAATTAAATTAAATTAAATTCACAGGATTCTCGAGTTGTATCACTTTAACTTAAAATGTTTTCTATGCCAATCAATTTAACAATGATAAAATAAGATTTGTCAAAAACTTTAATTTTTTAATTAATTATTTGACTTTTAATTTTTAAAGAAAAAATAAATTGTATTTTGATGATTTTATATTAATGTGGTTATTATTTTTTGGATTATGGACTTTAAAAATATAAGTTTATATATTTGGAAGTTTTTGGTTTGAAAAATGTTATATTATGCGCTTAAATTTGATCTATATAATGAAGCTTTTAAAGCAGTGGAAGAGGTTTGGAATTTATTAAATCCTTCAAATATCTCAGCAAAACCGAGAGTTTTGACAAATTGTTATTTCAAAACGTCTCATGTATTTTTTGAATATGAAGAAATCATAAATCCAGTTCAACAAAAACTTTATCTATGTTATTGAATCTTCCAAATCCTCCGACTGGACCAAGCTTAATCAAAGACATTCAAACCAATCATTTTTATTATTTTAGCAAGCTCTGAAATGGGAAATTTCTTCAAAATTCTCGAATAAATCTAAGGCAAAAAATGCTCCTCTTGCTTTGAAAATATCACGTGAATATCCGTAATTAAATGTTTATTCTGATTTTATCGATAAAGTCGTTATTAGTAAAACGTTGATCCAAGTTACTGAATTTGTAAACTTTGTCCACATGTTTATTAACTGAAAGTACAAACAATTGTTGTCGATCTGAATTTACCATCGATCTGGTATTCTCGAATTCAATGTCTATACAGATTTTGGAATTAGTCAATGAAATGATACCGATTTAATACCACAAAAGTTAAATAGAATACATACATTGCCTAGGTAATTGTCAAAGTTTTCTATTACTATTTGTGAAGTCGGTGAGCACACAGGTTACGTCGATCTCGAAAAATAACAAAGTCATGAATGGGTTCTACATTGTTGTTCTAGAAAAATCAATGAAGCCCACCAGCTGATTCTAAATAGAAAAACCATCATCCAAATCAATGCATCTCGATTTTATTACCCCTTTCCGTCCTCAACCCCGACTCCAGTATTTTGTCGTTCTACCGGTCTCCAATTAATATATCTGGCCCCAGCAAAATGCCGTATCACTCTTTTGAATCTCGTCGTTTGTGAAGCGGAACACTTAATCAAACAAAACAATGGTATCAGATCGTGGTTATCTCAATGTTCTCAGAAATTGTCGATATTGTTATCAATTGTTACCAGAATGTATTCAAAAGTAAAAGGCGTCGATTATCTTTTCAAAACAACACTTGAAAATCGTCTCGTGCCAAAAACCGATGTCGGAATCTCGAAACTGAATTTGAATTCATAGTTAAACCAATACAAGAACCGAAAGCGAAATCATTAAGATTCAGTATATTAATATGTTTACATAACTATAATAAAACATAATAGCATAAACCGTTTCTAAGTAATATAGAACGATAACTACAAAAGAATAAATACTTCAATAAAAAAATTTTAAAAAAATAAATAAAAAAAAATTTAAAAAATAAATAAATAAATAAATAAGAAAAATTCGGATGGAGGGGACCATTAGCTTTTTTATATAGAGAGAGATTATCATTATCATCATCATTATTATTTTCGTCATTATCTTTGTTCTGTGTATATTTGTGGATTGTAAAAAGAGTTGAGATTTTAATTTTCCAATAATTTATATTTATTAGATTCTAACTATATAATAATTTTTTGTTACTTAATTTACCTAAAACTTTTCAAGACCTCAAAACCAACGTCAAAGAAAATGTGTCTTGTGTCACTAAAAGACTTATTTGATCGAACACCTTCGAATCAGGCTAAATCTAAAGTATTATCATCTATAAATTTATCCAATTCTTCCTATGAATACAATCATAATAATTCAAGTATTATCTACGATCTTACTGAACTAGATCCAGTCATCGATAGTAATAAAAATGCCACTCCAACATTTCCACATTCGACGAATTTCAGTGCAAACACCATTGACCTTTCAGATTTAAGCCCAATCCCACTAGCCAATGAAGAAGTGACTGAATGGGACAAAGAAAATGGGTCAGATGAGAATTCTTGTCAATCAGGTACGTCTCATAATTTCATTATTAGTTTAAAACATGATAACTCTGCATGCTGCTTTCGTTCTTTTTGTTTCTACATGACACATCTTTAAATGCCGTATAAGAACCGTTAATTTATTTCTCTGTCTAACAACCGAAAGTTCTTTGAAGACCTATAGAGTAGATCAATAAGGAAACCAGAAACTTGAAAAAAAATTTTTTAAAAACTGATATTTCATACATCATTTTTCGAGAAATTGGATTTTCTTCATTCATACAAAAATTTTGAATTATAAACTTTGAACTTGTTTTAAAACACACATCAAAACTTCTAATATTTAAAAAGAACGAAATTGCTTTTGAAAGAATCCATATATTAGTATGACCTTTGTATTTATTAATGTTAATATACCATATACTATATCAAGCAATTTCGACATGATATACATGTGATAATTTTGTGATTGCAACGAAAATATACCAATACTTAATTTACTCAAAATTGTGTCATCATTTTTCATTAAAACTTTGCGATTGAACAGGATGTATTTCGCGTGTATGTTCGTAGTATGTACATTCATTGGACAGTAAATACATTTCCCCTTATAGTAGATTGAATTAGGAAATAATGTATTTCATTTAATGATATTGATTTTTTATTTAATTGCATCTATAATTAATTTTTAGTTATAGCTTAGATGAATTATAATACAAAATGACTGCAATGAAAGTATAAATAGTCAAACGAGAGAGAATAAGAGTTATTTATTACTATATTTTTTATTTTTGTAAAATTAAGAACGTATCATAGATGGATAGATAGATGGATAAAAACATAAAATTTTACGTTGTACTAGTGTTATATATGATAATGACAGGGAAATGTATAGCTTGATAGATACATATTGATACATATTAAACAAGTAAATGATAAGATAAACCTTTTTCTGCAAAGGCTTATCCTGTCAATTATTTGTTTGACATTTAATTTTGTTTCTACCAAGAAGCCTTATTTTTCTAATAAAAAAAATTTCTGTTATTATTTATAATAATAATTATTATTATTTACTAGCTATAACCCATCAAAATGACGGCATTTAAATTTCAGTTTTAGATAATTAGTTATTTTATGCTCCAATATGTGAAAACTTTAATATATATAAAAATAATAAATAACTTAATTAATTAAATACATTAAAGTCATATACACTCATACCTCGCTATACGGCTTTTCGCTATAACGGCCTACTTTAATTACGGCACTTTTTCGATTTACGGCCTAAAATGTTTCGTTATACGGCCAAAAATGTTATGTAGAACTGCAAAAAGAAGCAAGAACCAAGGCAAGACAAACAACGTTGGATAAATTTCTTATTTGATTCGTTATGCGGCGTTTCGCTTTGCGGCCAACTTTCCTGGAACGTATTAGGCCGTAAAGCGAGGTATGAGTGTATTGCTACATAGAAAATTATGTATTTCGATTATTACTATTTTTATTTTTTTTATTAAATAATGAAATACTAAGAGAACATAATTGATTGTATATTTTATACAATATTACTATTATTATTATTATTATTATTATTATTATTATTATTATTATTATTATTATTATTATTATTATTATTATTATTATTATTATTATTTATAAATTAATAATTCAGATGAACCAGTCGAATATTTCAAATCGTTACCCAATACTGATACGAAATATCGAATGGTTGATAAAGATCCATCATATTATACTGAATTCGCGAAATATATCTCATTTGAAAATAAAGATATCATAACGTTTGCTAAACCCGAAGATATTCCTAATTCTTTAAAAGGTGAGGCAACAGAAAAACGTAAACTGATATTATTACGAATGGATCAAAATTCTGTGATCCGAATGTCACAATTTAATCCTAAATCTGGAGATATTGAAATCAGTGTCGGCAATAAACCTTTAGAATTATTTATCCAGTTAGAAAATGGAAATGATCGTTACCTTATAACATTAGAACCATTGACAACCATAAACCTTATTTGTCAAGCAGGAAATAAAGATCAGATTCAATTGTTATTTAATGTACCAGAAAAATCAATGGCAGCCGTTGAAATGTATGAAGAAGAAAACTATATCCCAAAGTCTCCATTAGATTTCCAAGACAATGACTTCCAAATTACTGAAGATATTTATATCGAAAATAAATCCTTCCTTAGAAAGACTTTAGAATTAGAAGCCATACGAAAAAAGATAAGATTTTTGGATGTGAAATATGGAATTGGGAAACATTGCCTGAGATTTCTTCCATTAGCTGTAGTTGTTCTTGATTATGATGGGAATGTATTATTTGAAGAGATCATTACCCCAAGAGGATATGTGGCGAGTTATAGGCAGGAAATAAACGGTTTATCGGAAACTGATATTAGAGGATGTTTAGATGAAGAAGACAGTACAAACCAACTGAGAAAGATTCTTCATGATTCGATTGTGGTAGGATTTAAGGTGGCATTGAGTTTATTCAGTTTACGAATTGAATTGGAAAGAATTTTCGGAATTAGAGATTTATCGACCGGATTATGTTTTGATAAAAATCAGAATTCCTCCGATAAATGTCTTTACACTCTCAAGTATCTGTCATCGAGCATTCTCAATCGAGACATTCAGATGGTGCCTGGTAAATATTTACATAACGAAAACGTTATAGCAATACGGGATATTTACTTATTCGTGGAAAGTCAATGGGTTGATCAGATTCATCAAGGCAGTTCTGATATTGCCATAGGAAAGAATATTGAGTTTTTTAGTTCTGGTACAAGCACAGTAGACACCTCGCAACTTTTACGAAATAGAATAAGACAATATAAAGCCATGGAAGAGGCGTTCTCATTATCAGAGTATGATTTAGAAGAAGTGCCGGATATCGAACTCATGGAGGTTGAGGATGTGAATTTATTGGAAGAAATATCAACCAAACCTCCCTATAGTAGTGAAATAATGAAGCAACTGATAAGCGATACTGATAATAATAGAAATATTCAGAATGACGACATTACTCAACCAAGTTCGACCAAATGTGAAATTCAGCTAAATAATGATGAATCAATGGTAATAAGTGCAGAACCAGAAAGGATTACCAAATTAATGCCAGGTATTGAGTCTCATGAAATATTTGGTTCTGAAACATATGGAAATGAACAAAATCCAATCCAGATTGACAGGGAAACATCGGAAATTATTGATCGAGAAAATCTTGATATTTCCAATTCATCTTCTATGAATGAATATGAAGCGATTTCTTCACCTGAAATGCCTATTGAGAGCTCAACAATAAATCAACATAAAAAATGTTGGACTTTGAAATCAATGGATAAAAGTTTCAAAGATCTATCATCAACCGAAACGCAATATGGAACTTATGAAAAAGAAATAATATCGACAGATGTTGAATGCGGCTTAAACACAGTCGATAATTCTGTGATTTGTATTGATAGTGATGATGAATCATCGGATCAGGATCAAACGTTTAATACTGACGATGAAGCAGACTTGGAAATCCGAATAGAAATTGAGAATAATCAGTATCGGAACGATAATAGTTCAATAGATTTTGTTGACTATCGAAATAGCAAAGATAAAAATAACTTTGCTTCCGTTAGTAAGGAATACGTTAATTGTTCCAATGCTTTCCCCCCATCTACAGATATTGATACTGATGATGATATAGAAATTGTGGAAATTGAACATTTGGATGAATCGAAATTAAGAGCTGGACCCTTATCAATGCAAAAGGATTCTGTAGCAGATCAATCAATAGAAAGCAACATAGCCTATATCGATTGTTTTTCTACAATAATCGATCATAGCAAAAATATTGAATCGCCACATATTGATAATAGTGCAATGCTAAATGAGCCCACTGAGTCTTCGAATATTGATAATTGTACAATACAAATGAAAGATATTGATTCATCAAATGTTGATAGTATAATAATATTAGACGATAATGATCCACCATATATTGATAATAGCGCAATACTAAATGAACTTATCGATTCACAAAATAATGGTAATTCTACTGCAGTGTTACTCGATACTGAGTGTTCAAATATTGATAATAGTGCAACAATATTAAATGATATTGAGCCATCGATTATTGATAATAATGCAATACTAATTGAAGATATTGAGCAATCGAATATTGATAATAGTGCAATACTAATGGAAGATATTGATTCTTCAATTATTGATAATAGTGCAACAATATTAAATGATATTGAGCCATCGATTATTGATAATAATGCAATACTAATTGAAGATATTGATTCATCAAATATTGATAATAGTGCAACAATATTAAATGATATTGAACCATCGAATATTGACAATAATGCAATATTAATTGAAGATATTGATTCATCAAATATTAATAATAGTGCAATACTAATGGAAGATATTGATTCTTCAATTATTGATAATAGTGCAACAATATTAAATGATATTGAGCCATCGATTATTGATAATAATGCAATACTAATTGAAGATATTGAGCAATCGAATATTGACAATAATGCAATATTAATTGAAGATATTGATTCATCAAATATTGATAATAGTGCAACAATATTAAATGATATTGAACCATCGAATATTGACAATAATGCAATATTAATTGAAGATATTGATTCATCAAATATTGATAATAGTGCAATACTAATGGAAGATATTGATTCTTCAATTATTGATAATAGTGCAACAATATTAAATGATATTGAACCATCGAATATTGACAATAATGCAATATTAATTGAAGATATTGATTCATCAAATATTAATAATAGTGCAATACTAATGGAAGATATTGATTCTTCAATTATTGATAATAGTGCAACAATATTAAATGATATTGAGCCATCGATTATTGATAATAATGCAATACTAATTGAAGATATTGAGCAATCGAATATTGACAATAATGAAATATTAATTGAAGATATTGATTCATCAAATATTGATAATAGTGCAACAATATTAAATGATATTGAACCATCGAATATTGACAATAATGCAATATTAATTGAAGATATTGATTCATCAAATATTGATAATAGTGCAATACTAATGGAAGATATTGATTCTTCAATTATTGATAATAGTGCAACAATATTAAATGATATTGAGCCATCGATTATTGATAATAATGCAATACTAATGGAAGATATTGACTTGGAAATTCGATTCGATACAAACGAAAACAATAATAATAAAAATGAAGATAATGTGATTACTATGAATCATAGTGGATTGAATCAAACTAAATCTACATCTAGCAATTTAAACGAAACTAACTTTACAGAAGGATCTTTAACTGCAGATGAAAGAAAAAATATTGATTGTATTTACAACAAACCGTATCATGAGTGCTCTCCAATTCAAACCATCGAAAGTGGATCTGAGAAAATCGAAACGATTATCATGAATAATAAACAATTTCCATCTCTGAAAATAAAAGACAAAAACGGAAAATTTAACTATTTAATCAGCGGGGTCTTTTATTGTCCTGAAAATGGCGTTCGAACGCGATTACAGCTCGATGATAATGGGATATATGAGTTGGAATAATTTCTGAAGGCTTCAACAGATAGATAGAAATTCAGATTGAGTTTTTTTCACCTGTACAAATTGTAATAATATTTTTAATAATAAATAATCGAGAAAGACTTATTATTCATAAATGGGCTCTTTGGGCTCCACGACTTTCATTTATTATTGGACATTTCATCTTTTACCGTGACCTTGAATTTTAAATGCGTTCATTTCTAATTTAATATTTAAAATATAAAATTAACATAATCAAATTAAAATTAATTATCAATAATCTGATTTTGAAAGAAATGCAATAAATCGATATTTTAATGAAAATTTATATTAAATATTTATTAATACTTAGTAATTCTGGGGAATATTTATGTCAGTGGTTACCAGTAAATAAATGTAAAAAATGTAATTAATGGATAAGAAAAGAACTTTAAATTTTATTTATTACTAATCCAGTAAGTAGTTAAACACATTACTCCCACAAATATTTCTTAAAATTCATTTACCGACTAGATAATTTTATTAAATTGATAATTTTTTGGTAAGATAATTTTTAATACAATTAACGCTTAATACATGTCCACTCTTCGCTACCGTCTTCTTATCAATAATATTTCGATGAATATATTATCTTGATTTGTGATAATTTTGACTGATTTAAAAGTGACTTAATAATAAATTTATGGGAATTATGATGAGTTTTAATATTTTATTTGAGTTTTTATTTAAGTAAATTTAGGTGTCTAGTGGAATTAAATTCATTTGTAATTTTTTAGTGTTGATGCTATCTGGTTTTAAGAAATATTCAAGTATTGGGTCTAAACCTAGAATGGTAGTCCTTAAGAAATTAATAATTGTAAAATAAATATTGAATGATGACAAACAACATTAAAAGTAGTCACTTAAAATAAATAATAACACCAAGTAAAACAATATTATATAAAACAAAAATATTAAATATTAAGTAAAACAAGACTAATTTCTACGTCTATGTATCTAAAATTTTTCAAATGTTATTGTCATATATTGTCGGTTGGATATCAGTTAAGAGAAAAATATAGTCATTTGAAGAAATTTTATCGGATGGATATAAAGAAGAATTTATAATCTTTAAGTGGACCTAGTCGGTGAAAAGTGAATTGTATTGTACCATAAAATCTTTAAGTCATTTTTTAAAGTTATAGAATAAAGATTTTATTAAGAATTATTAATTATAACTAATTTTATTAAATTTAAATGTGTTTCATTATATTCTATAACTTATTTAAGGATAATGAAAAATTCGATGATAATTTACTTGATTTCAACTGTTTTCTAGTAAAATTTTTAAATAACAATGTTAAAGTGGGAAGAATAGACAGACATGGTCATTTGAAGGTATTCATGTGATAAATTTACTTTTAATAAATCATTTTAATTAAAATTAATTAATTAATTTATTTACAAGATTTTATTAGAAAATTCATATTAACTTGAATGAAGATCTTAGATCAGTGGTGGCCAACCCAAATCAATCGAAGGGTCAAATTTTCGGAAAAATACTATCACGGGCCACAATAAACTCATTTAAATAAATAAAACTCGTTTTTACGATTCAAGTAAACTTAGAATCGATTTTAAAAATTAAAAACATGCTTAATTCGAATATGAATTCTAAAAAAGACAATTATTGATTTGATGTTTAAAATTGTGTCCGGCCACATCAAAACGCTTCGCGGCCCACCGGTTGGCCATGGCTGTCTTAGATGATTCATATTTAAATTAATTAATATCTTGAATAACTTAATTAATAACAATTACTGGATTATTAATGAATAGTATTTAAAGTTATTTTCTTATCCATTAATTACATTTTTTATGATATTTACTTACTATGTTTTGAATAATATAAATATTTACTTGTATATTACTATCATCGTCTTTGTTGTTTTCATTTCTTTTTACCAGCACTATATCTCCTACTTTGAATTTTCATTCTGTTATTTTGTCAAAATCTATATTGTCAACCGACATATTTGTAGACCATTCTTTATATATTCTTCTTCCAAAAACTCTTTCACTTGGAGTTTGTCAAATTGTTTTCTGAAATGTAGAATTTAAGATTAACTCGACTTCTGGTAATAACTATACCCAATTCTTGTGATCTTTATCTTTTAGAGTGATATGAGGGCGTCTCTAATTGTTTTGAATTGTCTTTCGATTAGGCCATTTGCTGATTGATGGTACGAGCTTGAAAATATAATTTTAATGTCATGCTCCTTCATTAAATTATTCATAGCTTTGCTCTCAAATGCTTTACCCCTGTCACAATGTAGAAATCTCGGCGCATCAAATTTTAAAATCCAATTAATTCTTAAAATTGTTGTAACGGTTTTTTCGTCTTGTGATTTCACTGAGTGTAGTGAGTGCCACATATTTACTAAAACTATCGATAATTCCTACTATATATCTCATTCCATACTACTTTGTTTTAGCGGACCACAAAAATCTATAAATATTGTTTCAAATGTACCTGGTTCTGGTATTTTGCAAATTTTCTCCCTAGTACGTGTTGTTGTAGTTTTCCTCTTTTGACAATTTTCACAACTTTGAACTACGACTTGGATCGTTCGTTTCATCTGTCTCATTGAAAAATTATTTGACACATATTTCTCAATTTTTATTGGTCCAGCATGGTATAGTTTCTTATGATACTTTTTAATGAATTCAATTCTTTATTATGAATTTATTACCCTTCTTTTGTTTTATATTGTTTATGATTTCTGTAATTTCTTTTGAATTTTTTTCCCATTCTTGTTCTGGGTTTTCTGTCATTATGGCCAAAAGTTTAGTTTTGAGTTTTCCTGTCTTTGGATTAAGGTGGATGGTTTGGCATTGAACGCACGTCATACATTCACTTCTTGACAATGCATCTACATTGCAATGTTCTTCCCTTTTCCTTAATTGAAATTCTACTCAAATAATTAATCCATGTCTGGAATTGTAAAGTGATATGTTTCTTTGTCTTCGTCATATATGTTATGGCTTTATGATCCGTGAGTAGTATAAATCTTTTCCCATAAAGGTAATGTTTAAAATGATTTGTGAAATGATATGTAGCTGCTGCTATTCCAAATGGCATCCGGTTAAAACTATATAGTCTGTTTTAGTAGAAAATATTGTCTTCAGTGTCGATACTTCATCAAGTTCCACTTGGTAGTACGTATTCCCTAAATCAATTTTGCTGAAATATTTAACACTTACCAACGTATCTAATAATTCATTTGTAATTTGGGATTGGAAATTTTGATCGTTCTGTGACATTGTTTAGTACTCGAAAATCCAGACAAATTCGTACATCATTTTTATCTTTTTTCTTTACACACACTAAAGGAGTTTTACATGGCGATTTATATTCTTTAATGATTCCAAATATTTCCATTTTTTTATATTTTTATCGATCTTTCCAATCAAATGGGCTAGCTGTCGCCTTGCATTTATCACAATAGGTTTTCCTGACGTTAAAATTTCATGATCTATTAAATTTGTATTACCCACATCCCATTTGTGTGTCATAAAAATTGACTCAAATTTCCTGCATAGCTCTCTAACATTACGATCTTTACATTAATTAGATTCACTCAATTCTTTTAAATTTTTTATTCCAGCAATAGTTACATCGTTATTTAATAAATTATCCTTATCTTCAACATTCGGTAAAATTTTCTCAAGAAATCTATTCCCCTAATTACCTTTGGTGAAATCTCTTTGGCCACAGTAAATTCAATTATTCTCGTCTCTTTTTTGTTATATATCTATAAAATTATAATATAAGAAATAGTTCAAAATATATATTCCAATAAATAAGTATTATTGATACAATTTAAAATCAAGTTAATTTTAAATTCTTTACAATAAAAACTTTTAAATTACAATATATGAATTAAATATTAATTTAAACCGACAATCGAAACGGTATCGTGGGTTCGGATTTCTTGTCTCTCTTTTTGGATAAATATTTCTCTCTTGTTTTTAAACTCGATTTTCTTGACCAAATAATAGTTTTTTTTGTAATACTCTCTATCTCGAATTTCTTTCTTATGTCCCTGATTACTTTATTTTGATTGAAGCTTCTTCTTATTGTCTTCCTTAATTTATCACTATATAATATAAATGTCCATTTGTTTATTATTTCCTGAATAATAAATGGGCCTACGAATTTCCTTTCAAAACCTTTTCTGTCTTCGTTTCTAACCATCACTAGGTCTCCAATCCGTGCTTCCTTATTCAATCGATTTAAATTATATCTTTCTGCAGTTTTCTTCATACTTTCTTCAGTAATACGTTTAACTTTCTCTTGAATTGTCTGTATATCTATCTGCTTGTAGTTGTTCAACATAGTCATCATAATTTGTAACTTTCTCTCATAGTACTCGTGTCGGTCCGATTGGAAGTCTTGCTTTCTTTCCGAATACAATCTCGTATGGTGAGTGCTTTGTGGTTTTTTGTTTAGTGGCTCTTAGCCCGAATTCTATGGTTGGTAGAATCATGCTCTAATCCGTCGTCTTCCTTTCTTCCACCGCGCCTATCATACTTTTAGTCGTTCCAAACAATCTTTCCACCAGACCATCACTTTGAGGATAATATGGTGAAGTGAAGGTCTTTTGAATACCCAAGATTTTACAGTATTCGAGGAAAAATTGTGATTGAAAGTTACTTCCACAATTCTCTCTGGGACACCGAATTTTGATATCCAGCTTCTCCATAGTTTTTGCGCAACTTTCGGTGCTTCTGTCGTTGCCATTGGTATTAAACTTATATAATTTGAGAAATAATCGATAATTCCAAGTATATATCTGTAACCCCTATTGTTGCTTTAAAGGGTCCTGTTATGTCGATTCCAATAATCTGGAAAGGTCTTTCACCCGCAATGTTTTGAAAAGGTGCTTTAACTCGTCCATTTAAGTTCTTATTATGCAAACATTCCCTTCAGGTTACAATAAAATTCCCGTATCTCTTTATCTATGGCTGGCCAATAAAATTCATTTTTAATGGGTCCAATTGTCTTTTCAATACTTGTATGCCCTAAACAGGAATTAAACTGCCTAATGATGGAATCTTTCCTTTCTTGGTATCACCAATAAATATTTATCATCCCGATATATATATATATATATATATAATATATATATATATATATATATATATATATATATATATATATATATATATATATATATATATATATATAATATATATATATATATATATTTATAGTAAACCACCTCGCAATCTCCAATGTGTTTAAGAGCTCATAATTCTTTTAGTTCTTTAGTGCTATTCTTTAAATTACTTGGGTTCTCTTCAGTTAAATAATCACTTTTCTCCATTAAATTAATTATAAACTGAATACCTGCATCCTTGTCTTGTCCCCAATCATCCTCTTCCTTGACTTTTTGATTCATTGTCCTTTCAGGTTCATGGTCATTTTCCTCAACCTCTTCATCCTTATATACTTTGACATTTCTCCGTTTCTTAAGGTCGCCATGAGTGATCATACATTGTTCACATGGTGATAAGCGTGACATTGCATCAGCGTTAACATGCTCACTACCATTCCTATATTCGACCACAATGTCAAAGATTTCCAATTCAGCTCTCCAAACACAATATTGAGATGTATTTGGGCTATCCCAATTCAAAAGCCACTTCAATGCTTGGTGATCAGTCCTTACTATAAATTTGGATCCAAGTAGATAATGCTTAAATTTTAACACAATTGTACAAATTGCCAGTAGTTCTTTCCTTGTTATGCAATATTGTCTCTGATATTTACTCATAGGTTTTGACGCATAACATAGTACTCTTTCCTCGTTTTCTTGTATCTGCGACAAGACAGCTCCAATGCTATTATGTGATACATCAGTGTCTAAAATATATTGCCATTTCTTGTTTGGTAATGCCAACAGTGGCGGAGAGGACAATAACCGCTTTAACTCATAGAACGTTGCTTTTCTGTCCTCATTCCACTGGAAACTGCTTTCATTTTTTAGCATCGCACTCAATTTCTCTGAAGTCTAAGCGTAATTTTTAATAAAACGTCTTTAGTAATTGCAAAATCCCAAGAATGACTTCAACTCTTTTTTACATGCTGGAATTTCCCATGAACTNATAAATAATTATTAACTTTCACTAGAGAGTTGCCATGAAACATGTGCGTGTGTGCATGAATTGGAAAAATGATGTATGTGGGAGATAAAGGGGATGAATAGGGTATGGTATTGGGAAGACAATCTGGTGAAGGGACCAGGCCAAATCGGACACAAGCCTTCTATCGGCAGTCCGTGAACCCATAGGAGTGTTCGACAATTACAGTGCAAGTAGTGCGCTCACTTTTTGCGAGCACTCACCCTCTTGATACAGTACCAACGTTGATCGCTCAACGGGTATCAAGCGGTAAACAATGTTGTATCTTGGGTTACGCTGGTAACAGCACTAAAGAGCAAAATATTTGATCATCAGTAACCCACCAATATCCTTTTCGTCAATTGGTATTTGATAATACCTACTAGATAAATCTAGCGTGGTAAAATACCTGGCCCCACCAATAGTATCAAATAAATCCTCTGCAGCAAGTATTGGGAAAATCGGTCTAGCCGTCTTGGCATTATGTGCTCGATAACCGACACACATTCTTATATCCCCATTTTCATTTTTTACCACCACTATAGGAAAATTCCATGGTGATGAACTTGGTCTAATTATACCTGCATCTAATAGATCTTTTACCATATGATCAACCTCTTCTTCTAATCCTATCGGAACCCTTCGTGGCTTAAACGCTATTGATCTTGCATTTCCGGTATCAATGTAATGTTTCACTTCATCAGATTTTGCGATGTCCATCTTGTATTTACTGAAAATATCTTCATTACTTTTTAGTGTTTTTATCAATTCAAGCTTATCATGATCATTAATATCTGAACACAATCCTTCTTCAATTTTGTCTAATATTGCTTCTATTGCCATCTTGTCATTTATTTTTTCATCCTTCGTGAGTTTATTCACTGTGCCATTTGATTCATTAATAAAATCGTTCCATTTTTCTACACATTCCAAGCCGGTTCCTGCATGAAGAGTTTTCGAACCTCCCTCTAACATGCATATCTTTGATAATATATACCCATTCTCGCCTTGTACCACATAGTCACTTATCAAAATGTCACGATCTGCCATCCTCGATCTTTCTCCATTAAATATATAAATTTCATTAAAATCATCAATTTTCTCCCTACGATCATTAACTACCATACCTTCGATGAAATATTCACCAGCATTGCTCATTTCTATATTATTCGATAAAATAACTCTATATTATAGAGTCTATAATAATAATCTCGCTGAGCCTCCTCTTTCCTCACAACCGCACTCCGACTCCCCATTACGGTTGTCATTCGTTTAAAGATGAAGCAAGAATTGTCTTAGAAAAATGGAATCTTGCAATTCAATTCCGTCATTTGCTGCATCAATAATAATTTCGTATTTCTTCATGCTTCTAAGTCCTATATAAATATGTAGAAATATATTAGGCATAATGTCAAAAACATGAGTCGTTAATATAGGTTCAATTGAAATATTTAACTTAATCTTACCGCTACATTGCACTGTACTTCCGTTAGCGCATGTGACTTTTGTCGTTAAATTGTAAACTCTCAGTGATGGGTTATCTTTGGCAATATCTTCCACTAACTCCTGACTTGTTATAACATTCAGATCTACTCCTGAATCAAACATAACTTTCACCTGTCGATTCCCAAACAAGCATTCTGTAACTGGTTTATTTCGGGCCTTCTCAGGTCTGTTAACAGAAATCAGTGTTTGTTCGTGTTTCCTCAGCTGTTTTTTTGTTTTTTACCTTCACCATTGATAAAGTTAGCATATTTCTCTTATAATGTTGGTTTTGTAGCAAGACCCCTTATCATCTTTGCTGTTCTTTGCTCACTCCAATTATCCTTTGTCATTGCAGCACAGTTATTTCCCTGTTCTTCCGAATCTACTGTATCTGTAATTTCAGTTCTTATATCCTCCTCGCATTCTTCTTGGAGATACCTAAACTTGTTCCTTTTATTTATATATTTATATTATTCATCCTAATATTATCCATAATATTTATATTATTCAAAACATGGCAAGTAAATTTATTAAAAAATGTAATTAATTGATAAGAAAAGAACTTTAAATACTATTCGTTAATAATCCAGTAATTGTTATTAATTAAGTTACTTAATTTTCAACTACTTTATCCGTCAGATAACAATTTACTCCAGTGATTATTAGAAAAACCAATGTATTACATTATCTAATCAATCACTAACATTTGTATACATAATCATTCATGATGACCACCACAAATAGTGTCATCAATAACCTATATTTTTAGTATAAAACTTGAAAAGGAATTATTGATAATATTCTTTAGCTAGAAATAGCTAACAGGACTATAACTTGGAATGACAATACCTTGATGATGAAGTTTTTCCTATCATAGAAACTAACATACAATCATTGTGGCGCCTGTATTTTCAATAAAACTTTTTGAACAAAAGCCCAAATAAGTATTAACTAGAAATTATTTATATATTTATTTATATGCATGGCGTATAACTAAGTAGAACAGTAGAAGTTGTCCTTAATCTCCTATATTTTCTCAATAAGACGGAGACACTCAGCGAACAGATTTAAAAGATGAAGGGAACATAGTTCAGCAAAATAAAAAAACGTCTGTGACTAATCGAGGCGTTGTAATCGCATGCAGCACATGAACGATTGGAGATTAAACACTTAAAAATTCAGTAAATTTGTGATCCTCATTGATCGATATCTGGCAGAACAAGTGGTAAAATATCCATCATTTCTACTACGGACTACCCTAACGTCGCACCAGTCCCTATCACCGGTCAAATAAAGCTGTGTAATAGAAAGGGAAAGTACGAACGCGCAATGATATCCAAATTGTAGGCCACTCCAACTGTACTCTCGACACCGTAAATAATCCGCATTCCGCTCCTACTATTTTATCGAGTGGTCTCTGTGTTTCGAAATAATTGTGTTTTAACATTGTGTTTTGTTGTTCGTTTAAGTGAAGAAAAGCTTTTTTCTTTTTCGTAAGCAATTAATTCATTTACCATAAATTCACTGTTTCAAATGAATAGAGTGTAAGATAAGAGGACCTGATTGAAGTTCGAACTAAGCTTTTTATCGACAGTCCCCGAAAGCACTCAAATGCTCAACGACTATAGTGTGCAGAAGTACAGTCAATTTTCGCGAGCTTTCACCCACACGACACATTACCAACGCTGATCATAAAAAAGAAGTAGAATGGCAAGTAAACTATTTCATTTGGAGTTGTCGGAAACTACACAAAAGGGTAAAATGTGGTTTATCTGATACCCTCCACACATGCAAAAAAATTACATATCATTTTGTGATAGTAATCCTTTTTAATTTCATAGACAGCTGCACAAATACTTACTGTTAGGGAGCATCCATGAAGGACGTCCCCCAAAAATAAGCACTTTTTAACCCCCTCGCCCTTGTTTAGGTTTAGTCTGAGGATGTCCATAGCACTTGGACCCTTCCCCCATTGTCCCCTCTGTAGAGACCCCCTCCCCCCTCTTAGGGACGTCCTTAATGGATGCTCCCTTACATCTATGAAAGTTCTTTTTGCAGCATTCTAAAATTATTTGTGACATATATAAGCGTGGGGTTATTATTTAACAAGACAGTTAGTTTCTGACTCCTCGTGTCGTTTTCCAATCAAATAACTAAAACCTAACACAAATCAAATTTATTCAAACTTTAACATAATTGATACTCGATTTGCACTCTTCTTTCTTAAGCAATTGTTATTGTAAGGTAGGTTACCTAAGGGGTAATCACCTTTTCTGGTTCGATATAAATTATTATTCTCTCTAACTTTACTTGAATTCTTTTCTTTCTTAAGGTTTCTTGCATTTTCGTAAACACCATCTGATATTGTTTCTTCGACAAAATGGTACCTCGTCTCTATTCAGTTTTCTTTTTGTTAGATGATGAGGGTAGGCCCATCACTACATTTACCCTAGACAAATACTATAGGACAGGGCCCAAAAAATACAGAGTAAACGTGTACGCCGAAGAGCGTGGGTAGATAGATGTCCTAACAAGCAACCCAATTTCAGGCAAACCAATTCAGTTCAATCTGCTTATGAGCCAGAAGATCAAAAATGTTGATTCGAAATATTAACAATCATGTGCTGACTAAATTTATCATTTACTTTATGTGTCATTCGTGACTATTCTTTATTTTCGTTGTTGGTGTATGTGTTAATCATTTTATCTTTCTGTACATATTTTTGAGTAGATTGTAATTTTATTTAATATATTTGTCTGTATACATATTTAACATTTTATAAAAGAGTAAATTAAATCATTAAGTAAAGATAAATAAATAAGTTTTAATTAATTTTAATTCGATATTTAACAACAGCATAAATTTTAACAATAGATTTTAATTAACAGAAAATTTTTCTATAATTTCAACAGCTGAAAAATTAAGTGTTTTTAACAAGTGTCTTCGGAGACAAAATAAAAATTGATTATTTGAATTTAGTCTATTTTAAATTATAAGTGTCTTTTGAAATAAAATAAAAATTATTACAAGTATGGAAATAAAACTTAAAAAAAAATAATAATTAATTTATAAGTAACAGCTGCCCTAAAATTTTATATAAATAGCGACGAAAAATTAGTTTTAGTCGCCCAAAAATACTGCGAAGAATTTTATATTCAAAGGTTAATCCTGCGGATAAATCAATCATTGAATCAGTACAAAACGATTCACAAATTATAAAAGCTTACTAAGACATAACACGCACACACAACAAATAACAATACATATAATTCTTTTTGCACGCATTTTAGTTGAAGAAATTGACGAACAAGTACCAACTTTTTCAGAATTGTAATTGGATTACATTTGGTAAATTTTATTTTCAATAAAACTTTATACACATATTTGTTTGTTCTGATATATCTATATATAAGAACCAGTAAGTTGAGTGTTCCGGAATATCGAGACCTCAACATTTTCATACTTTTCTGAAAAGTATTATCCGATATTGTATCACCATCATTCTAATTTTTTTAGGGATTATTAGCATTTTCTAACTCACTGTTTGAATGTTATTTTCAATCTTCTGGAAGGAATTATTGGAATATTACCAATCTCATTCGTAACCAGCGTTCGGTCGAATTCATTTCAACTTCTAAATAGTCGGGTCTCAACCCCCTACGGGTTTTCATGATCGTTCGAGTTTCCCATTGACTCAGGCTTTCTCTTAGCGATTAATTAATCTTCTAATTAGTTTGTTATTTTATTATAACTTTTACTAGGGACCCCTCACTAAATTTTTATTATTGTTTTTGGATTCATCTTATGATTTAGCGTTCAACCATACACATTTCGACCGATTTTAATATTTACATTCAATTGTGTCTTTATACATTACCCTAACATAAGGATGAAGAAATTATTCAACCCAAGACCGATGAGAAAGTGTCCAGGTGGATATGATGTCTAAAATTTTTTGTAATCTTATATTTATGAATTGAAATATATTTTATCCAAAAATATAATACTTACCGTAATATACAGCTATAACAATAGATCAGAGGTGGGGAACCTGCGGCCTTTTGAGTAATACCGATTTTTGTATTTGATAAGATTTACGATGAGAAGAAATTACGGAAAAAACATATTACCTTTTGTTTTAAGTAAAGTAATTAAATGATCTTTTTTCAAAAAACTTTCTTTTTCCACTTTTTTAAAATTGGGGCTATAAAAATTTTAAAAACCCCAAAGTAATTTATAATGTGAATTAAAATAAATAGTTTATAGGGGGGGTTAACGTTTTATTTACTGCGGCCTTATGTTAAATCAGATAAGTGAATGTGGCCTTTTGAAATGAAAAGGTTCCCCAGCCCTGTAATAGATAATTAAATTTAACATTTACAGATCATTTAAATTAATGACTATTTCCTCTTACATAAATCGAATCATGTCCTAGCTTGCCTAGATGTCGAATTCAGTCTATATGAGCCAAGCACTAGCATATTTAACGTTATTGACTAATAGTGTAATGGCTCAAAACAACCTTGAGCAGCCTAAGTTGGTTTTACTAAAAATAATGGAAAAAACTAGAGACGCTCAGAAAACTCTAGTTATGATTTCATTACAGACGTCTTGTATTCTAATTTACCTTAAGTATAATTATGAATAAATAATTGTAATAAATAAATTAGGAATAAACATGCAATGGTACGACATTGATTTTATGCCCTTTCTGCTGTGTTGTTGCAATTTATACAAATTTTATAAAAATTTTGTAATTAAAAAATAAATATTAAACAAAAACTTCAATGATAAAAAAATACAAAATTACGATTGCCAAGTCCACTATTTTAATGTAGTCAAATAATATAATAATAAAATCACATAATACAACATTCTACATTTTCATTGTGTGGTATGCAACCATTACAATCTTTATGACAAGGAATATCATTAACCAAGCATCGACACCCACCAGAAATGTCACCACGACCCTAAAGAAAGAATCTTAAAGTTTATAATTTTTGATAGTTGAATTTTCCAATAATTACATTTTTAATGTGATAAACATTAACTCTTTGAGTCCAGAATTTTTTTCAGCCAAAGCAAATTTATTTGGAAGATTATTCATGATAATATTTTACACGTTAGAAAAATTTGAAAAATCCTTTGGGTTAGAAGAAAATCATTTTCAAAAAATGTTATAAAAATTCTAAAATAGTTGAATATGTAAGTAAGATTTGAAACAAGTAGGAATGCACAAGCCAACATTAAATTGTTCATATTTGTCTTCTTATTTCCTGCTTTCGAACAAACAACACATCTTTTATTTGTCTTCTTGAACCACTTGAACCTCAGGAAAGTGTCTTTCTACCATTCTTGTAGGGTTATGTTAAGATGACGGTCTACCAATAACTGAAGCATTAGATTTATATTTTTCGAGCATTTGTTTTCTGTGAAATTCTCATTTTTGGCACAAAAAATATTTTATGAACAAAGTATGACAGTTTGAAAAAGAATTACTGTGATAAGATACTGAAGAAAGCACTGAATCAAAATTCACTTATTACAAATTCAGAGAACTTGTATTTATTGATTATAACTAATAGTAATATTTTTGATAACTAATGATTTATTGATG
Source organism: Schmidtea polychroa (assembly GCA_959609185.1). NCBI lineage: Eukaryota > Metazoa > Platyhelminthes > Tricladida > Dugesiidae > Schmidtea > Schmidtea polychroa. Next base: position 39,963 of record CAUHTR010001575.1, on the reverse strand, counting down.
GCCTTACTCTTATCGGTTCTTTCTTATAGAACATTCTAAAATTTTCTAGTTCTAAAAGCTATATTTTGTATTTTTCATCTTGTAAAGATGAAATACCGTGGACATTTCCAAATTTGATTCAGATATTTCTAAATTATTCAAATTTAAGGGAGCATCCATTAAGGACGTCCCCCCAAAATAAGCACTTTTTGACCCCCCCCCCTTGTCCCGTTTATGTCCCTTTTCTGGAGACCTCCCCCGGAGACATCCCTCCGAAAACAGAACTCCCTTATTTTCAGACGAAATTTAGAACATAAAATTATAATATTAGGCAGATTATTTTGTTGCTGGTAATACATAATATTGTTTTTAAGCTTTAGTAAAAATTGTCCAAATTTAAAAAGAGAATCCATTTTTAAAACAAAATTAATAAAGCTAATATAGGCATCTGTCTTTTAATTAGTAGCCTAAATTATTTCAGTCTAATGTTTACTCGTCCTCTCATGGTGATTGGGTATGTATTAGGTTTAGTCTGAGGATGTCCTAAGCACTTGGACCTCCTCCCCCGATTGTCCCCTCTGTAGAGACCCCCTGCCCCTCCCTCTTAGAGGACGTCCTTAATGGATGCTCCTTTATAAGAAAAAAATTCAAAATTTTTCAAAAGTAGGTTTGTTTATTTTGAAAAATACTCAGGTTCCGCTTAGATTTTCTTTGAAATTTGTCTACCTATATATGATCGATAGTTGTTCTATCAAACAATTTAGGTTTCATGAATATTTTCCTTCAACTTCAATGTTTTAATTCACTTTAAAAAGGCCTATTTTTAAAATTGTAACTCAATTATCTGACGATCAGAATATGATAAAAATATGTTTTATATCTCAAAATGTTCGTTATTATAAGTTTTAAATAATGATGTAAAAACCTTTGATCTGTCCCTTATACTTTCGAAGAAAATTTCTCAAGACCCATATGTCACGCCGTTATCCAAAGGATTAAGCACATATTTTATCAAGTGTCAAACATTAGCAGTGTTATCTTTTTTTACCATAGGTCATTTCATATTTTTCATTTTACAATATTTATTATTTATATTACATTCATCAAATATAATTGTGGGGTTTTTCAATTATTAAAGTAAACTTATTTTTTATTGTGTCTCATTTTGATTTGATTGTGTTCATTTTATCTTTTAATAATAATAATGAGTCAATCGACCTTTGCATTTCATAGCGTTAATACTTCATTTAACTATATTGATTTTTCCCAGTGGAGATAATTTATTTATAAATATAATTTAGATCAGTTGTCTTCAAACTTCAAAAGCTCCGCTGTACATAATTTGAAGGCCATTAAATTAGATTTAATATTATAAAAAATGAATGCAATGAAAGAATAAATGATCAAACAAGAGATGAAACGAAATCATTTATTGGAATATAGTATTTATTTCTACAAACTTATCTGTAGGAGGATGAAGCTAATTTGTATAATATATTTATTGAACGCGACACTAAATTGACTGATCACAGAAAAATCTGTTCCAACAGTCAAGGCTTCCATGAGAGCTTTGGTACATTTGCTGGCGACTGTACCAAGATTGTTGATGAGTTCAGCTTTGGTCATACCGACTACAGTATCGTCAAAGTATTGAAATAACTTCAATCATTAGATCCTTTTGGACATACAAGACTGATGGGCAGAGCCGTAGCTAGGGAAAATGGCGCCGGGGTGAGATTGAAATTTGGCACCCATGGTGCCAAAAGAATCCACCACTCCCATTAATTATGTACTTACAGGAATGAAATTGGTCTTGAAGAGTCAAATTAAGATGCAAAGTTATACAATGCTTAATCAAACTTATATTATAACGAAAACCAATTAATTATAAATATTTATTATACATGTGTATATACATATATAGCTTTATCTCCATTATCAGCGGGTGGCCGAGTTTGCAAGAAATGAATTGCATGTTTCACAAAATTTCCCTTACTATGAAAAAATAATTCTGATTCTTTTCTCAATATTGAATAGGCTATTCTCCGATTTCTCGTTTTGGTTTTGGTTTAAATGTGGCTCCGAAAATAATGTCAACAATATTACGGAAGGTACTGAGTTTAAGAGAAGATATCAGGAAAGCAACGGATAGTTATATCGATGACATTATTGTCAACCAGTCAAGAATAAACGTCAATGAAGTAATAAGCCATTTAGCAGCATACGGGCTAATTACAAAGCCACCGGCAGAGTTTGATGATGCAAGACTGCTAGGTCTCCAGCTTCAAACAAGTATTAACGGTCGTACGTGGCGTCGTGGAAACATTTTGCCACACAGTGCGTTTACAACTATATCAAGAAGGGAGTTATTTTCCCTCTGCGGTCAACTCGTTGGACACTATCCCGTTGCTAGATGGTTAAGAGTAGCAAGTAGCTATATAAAACGACACAGTGCTGGAAGTAAGTAGGATGATACGATTGGAAAAATCGCGTTAAAAATGGTTAACGAAATGATGTATCGTGTGAAAGAGAGCGATCCCGTGACTGGTGAGTGGCACGTAAACAAGGACGGATCACGATTGTCTGGTGCGATACGAGCAATCTGGCATTAGGAGTTGCGTTAGAAATATCAGGAAAAATCGTTGAAGATGGATGAGGAAGAAAAACTATTTTGCTCATATAAACCTTGCAGAGGTAGACGCTGTGATAAAGGGAATTAACTTAGCTATCAGCTGGGAAAGAAGCAACTTAGTTGTAGTAACAGATTCCGCTACCGTCAGGAGTTGGATAGATTCAGTTTTAACGGATACTGCCAGAATCCCAACTCATGGAATTGCTGAGATGCTAGTCCGAAGACATCTGCAGATCATTTGTGAATTAGGAAAAAACTATGACTTAACGATCTCGGTTGAGCTTGTCCCGACAGATAAAAACAAAGCAGATGCACTCACAAGAGTCAGTAATACATGGCTGACATGGGTTAAATCGTGTGTCGAACCAACTGCAAGCACCGTTGCTGTTGTGAGCCAAGTGTTACGAGAAAGTCATAGACAGCACCATTTCGGTGCCAAGAAGACGTTGTATTTTGCAAAGCAACTTTGCCCGGACGTTACACTTGAGGATGTAAAGGCTATAATTAATGAATGTTCAGAATGTCAATCTATCGATCCGGCGCCTGTAAAATGGGAGCATGGAAAGTTAAGCGTTAAGGAGATGTGGAAGAGACTGACTATGGATGTTACACACTATCTAAGTAAGCTTTATTTAACTATGATTGATTGTGGACCGGGTCGTTTTGTTCTGTGGAGAGAAATAAGAGGTGAAGACACGGAGACCATTACACGGAATCTTGAACAGATCTTTAGAGAACGAGGTTCCCCTGATGAGCTGTTGATTGATAATGCGACATCATTTCGGTCGACACAAATGAAAGTACTGTGTCGCAAATGGGGTGTGAAATGTGTGTTTCGATGTGCTTATCGGCCATCAGGAAACGGCATAATAGAACGGAACCATCGTACAATTAAACGCATGGCAGCAAGAACCAACAAGGGAATATTGAAAATGGTATATTGGTATAACCTAGCACCCAATGACAAGTGCGGAACACCGCCGTCTTCATCCGTGTTTTCATATTGCTGGAAAGGAGTTGGCGCTTGTTATACAGTAGAGAAGACACAGGGCACGTCGTTCCAAGTTGGCGATGCAGTTTACGTTAAACCACCAAACGCGAAGTGCACATCGACATGGGGTGAAGAGATTGTAACAAAGGTAAATTCATCGACTAACTTCGACATCAACGGATTCCGCGACACTATTCCGACATACGGCCGGCAGTCAACGAAGCGTCAGTGGGAAACAACGACGATGATGGATTAACAGACGTAGACAATCCTATACTCAACTTACTGCGCCGAGATGAACGTAGAAGCAGGACAAAAAGACCTCGATATCTTGATGATTTTGAAACCAGTTTTTTTCGAGAACGAAGATGAAAATCACGCGGAGATGTAATTGCATAATTAAATTTGTTTTAATATGCAGATTTTGTGATAAAAATAGAATTTAAAAAACGTTGTGATTTCCTTGTGTCAATAAAACTACATAAATGAAAAACATTATTAATTGAAAAATCAATATAATTAAATTATATATTAACATTATTAAATGTAAATGTCATACTAATAGATGAGAAATCCGAAATAATTTACTATTGATATCAATTGAAATATAATAAAAATTAGCAAAGATATTAAAGGCAATTCTATAAACATCTTTCCTTGGCTGTTATTCACTTTGATGTAATTGACATAGAATGTGATTTATTAAAAACAATATAATTAATAATTAGAAGTTAGAAACAAAAGCTATTGAAATTTCTGTTGAGCGACTTTTTATGATATTTTTATGATATTAGTAAATTCCTCACAACTAAGATAATTAATTCGAACCATCATCGAAATTGTCAAATGTCAAAGAGAAATTTACGAGTAAAATTACAGCCCTATTGACAATCCAAAAGAATCGGAATATTGAAATAATTAATTATATCGGAAACAAAATAGTTTAATCTGTAAAATAATGGGAAATATGGGACGTTTGAAGAAGCAACTTAAATTCAGATTGTTTAAAAATTGTCTTAGATTCAGGATCAACTGATAATGCAATGCGTTTATATTCTAAATTAAATTCAATGTTTTTTAACTTGTGTAGGAAAATGTTCAACAATCTGATTTGGAAATAAATTAAAATTTAATGGACATAAAGACCAAATAATTGACTAATGAACATTAAATATTAAATAAAAATTACTCCTGGACCCCATCGATGCATTTGCAAAATCCAACAAAGTTCAACTCCACAACTGGGACATTGAATCCAATTACAACCTCTTACTTTTTGAATCAAACTATTACAATCTGGACACATCATGCATTCGCCTTTTTTGATTTTTTCCTGAATTTCATATATAATATTATATATAATCATATATAATACTCAAATTTTTCTCCCACTCAGGTAAAACTATACAACTAATATGTACCTCAATATCTCTGCGATTTGCCCCAATATCTGTTAACTCTATTCGTTTTTTATATTTTGCACAATTTTCGTTTTTATGAACAGCATGACATAATAAACAATTAACTTGTTTACATTTTGGGCATTTCAAACTCTTCATTTTTGTATCTTTTAATTCGCAGATATACGTGCAATCAGGAGTTTGACATTGATAATAATTTACCAGTTTTGCTTTGACACGATTTATCAACTTCTGATTATATATTTCATAGTCATTTTTTGATAAAATCTGTTAAAAAAAATTTAATTACTTAAATATATGAAGACTGAATAATGAAATTGAAAACTAAATAAAATTAATTTACCAATTAACGTTGGAATTATAAAATGTCAGTTATATATTAATTTCTAAATATTGAAAAAATGATGGCTCGTTTTAAATAAAAACTCGAAAGCACCAAACAAAGGAAATTATCCTCATCATCAGTCTGCCATCGTAACCTATGTTAACAGTTTTATACGGAAACAATAAAGATTTAATGGTTATGATTTAATGAGTTAATTAAATCATTTCAATAAATTCGTTGCTGATTCAATGTAAATTGTAGCGGAATGTGATTTATTCGCCAATGTCTCACATAAATTTTTTCATCACTTATTATTAAAGTTTTTAAAATTTTAAAATATTTTAAGTCAGCTGCACCTTTACACATTTTCCTATGCTCAACTATATAACTCACGCCTTTCAATCCGCAATGTTCATGAATTCGTGTACAGAGATGACAGGAAGTCACTTCAATTCATGTAGCATTGCACTTATTTCATGGAAACTTATACACTAGGCCAGACACTTAATCTATTGGGGTTTCAGATTTATTCCTAAAAATCTTTAAAAGATTTTGACACTATTTAAAATATATTAGAATAACCTAATGATTTCATAACAGAAAACTCAAAATTTTTTAAATCTTAATAGTAACTACAGTCCATTATAATATAGTTCTTAGTAGTAGGATGTGTCCCCGTCAGATACAAACCCTTAGCAGTAACATAATGTTGTGATTAGAAATTATTGACTCTCAATTTTGATCTTCAATTTTGAGTGTTTGCTTGCATCCCATTATTCGACATTTACCTGATTTGAAAAACATAATCAGATACTCTTCACTTTTATCTATAATTTGTTATGGTTTTCACATTGGAAATTTCAGGTGAGAAACTGAATATCTTTTATAATTCATGTTACTCAGCATTAGTTATGTAATAATATTTGAGTATTTTTTATTCGTGTATAACAATTAATTAAAACAAACACAAACAATATAATTAATATTAAATATTTAAAATGGAATTAAGAAATGACACAGCATATCAAATTTTTGGTAGTTAAACACGACCAAAAAAACTTAACTAAAAATATACCTGCAATGAATTTAATTTCTCACAATGTAAAATTAGTTCCAAAACAAAAGAATATAAAATCAAGTGATCACAGCTTTCCATTTTTAACGTATTCGTTTATTAATTTTGCCATTGACGATTTGATTGATATTATTGTTAAAATTATAAAAGGTGAAGGCGTAAAATAGTATATAAACAAAAAAGTTGGCATTTTTGACATTGGCATTATTATTATTAGGTGTAGTAATAGGAAAATCGTTATAAACAATAAACTAGTTCAACACCTAATGTTATACTAAAGTCTCTATGCTGTAATGGATAGAATTTGGAAAAATCGAAAAGATCTTACAGGTTTCGGTAGGGTAGAAAAGCTAAAGAAAGAAATGACAAACGCGAAAAAAAGAGTGGCAAACATGGCTATGGGGTCAACTAGGATAGAGTTTGAACAAACCAATGTTGAAACGCTTTCCCAAAAGGACATATAAAAATGTGGTATTGATGATTTTTGGCAAATGGATTTGATGGAATTGATTCACTTTTCTTAAATTAACAAAGGTTACAAGTATATTTTGAGAATGTCTCGAGGTTTTCAGTAAATTTGCTTGTGCTATCCCAGTCAAAAATAAATCTGCAAATGAAATGATTTTAGTAAAAAAAATCAATGTTTAAAAATGGAAAACCAATTAATTTAGAAACAGATTTGTGTAAAGAATTTTAGTATAGTAAAGTTAAAGAAATTATTAAGGAAATGAATCATTCTCGGTATTTTCACAATTCAAAGCCGCCCATGTTGAACTATTTAATCGAACATTAAGAGATAAACTCAAAAAGTATTTTGTGCATCAAGGCAATAAAATATGGATAACTGTTTTGCTCGAAATTGATAAAGAGTTACAATAATTCGTCCCAGAGGCTTAAATGGTTGAAAACCTGTTGGTGAGATATTCAAGATGAAATTAAAAAGCCAAAATATAAAGTCAGTGATTATGTGCTTAACCATTTATCAATAATTTTGATAACAAATGGAGTGATGAGGATTTTCAAATTTCGATATCTGAATGATATCATTATTGATATCATAATAGCACCGTTAAAGAAAATTCAAATTATAATGATAAATCATAGCATAACTAACCTCTTTAATTTCTCTATCTTCAATCGTCAAGCTACAATAGGCATGTGGACATTTTGGAGGAATTTTGTCAATAGTTCTCAAATAATTCTCAAGACATGTTCTATATGAAAAATTGTTATAACTTTCCCTTTTAATCAAGATTAATGTGCACATGCAATTTCATTTCCAGATATTATTAAATGTATATTATGCTGTATTTAAAATTCATTTTATTGTAGAGCTAATAAAGATTTCAATATTAATTTTTTCAATCACTTTTGAGGACTCAGTTCGTTTAGTTATTATTTGATAGCACAATCTTTAGTATTTAACAAGTAAATGATAAACCTTTTGTGTTTGAAAGGAAACTGTAATAATTTAAAGAAGAATTAAAGTAATTAATAAAATATCATCCACTGACGTAGATTAATGTCCAGTAATCGTTCCTCTCTTCCGTGAGCGGTTTGTGTATATTAAATTAATAGAATTCAAATAAAATTTGAACTTTAACGTTATTTTTATAGTAAAATATTAAACTAAAATAATAACTTGTGTTGTAATAAAAAAGTAAGAAAATATAAATATGTTAATTTTTTGGTGTTGGTGATATTATAGTTGTTTTATTTAATTTAACCAACTATTCGTTTGCGGACGAAATTAATTTTAATAAGTAGGGTTTTTTAGCATAAACTTTTTTAGTATACGAATGCCCGATATCATGGTATGATCTTTTTAAAGTTTGGCCATTATACATTGTTGAACGTCTGGAACAAAATTCGTGACCAGCAGTGCTGGCCTACCGTCCGTAAACGGTTAACTTGAGAAATAAAGAAGAGTAATTGCAGTTAAAAAGTACAAATATATGCTATCATTATAAAAAAAATATGCAAAATTTCTTTTATATTTAATTTTGGTTATTTTAATTTTATTATGAGTTTAATTATTTGGGTCTCGATTATTTTTTATGAATCACAATAAATAATAACATTAAAAATAAAGCCTAACTTGTAATTAAAATCATAAATTATAATTACATATTTACATAAATATTATAGGCTATCGATGTGTGCTGGAAGAAAGACCCAATTGTGGAATAATTTTACGCGCATGAAAGACGGGAATTCAGTTCGATGCAAAAAGCGTAATACAACGATAAAATGCGCAGGTGGAAGCACATGTGTCTTGCATAATCACCTTATCAGAAAACACAGCATTAATCTTAAAAAGAGAGAAACTGCTGATATAGAAGCTGAAGAATCATGTAACTCCAAAATTATTTCCGTTTCGATGATACTAAGTCTCGTTGAAGAATTTCCACTATTTCATGAAAATTAAAACCATTGACAACTTATTTCCAGCTGTTTTAGCTCGACTGATGGCACGAGATTCCTTGTCTTTCAAAAAAATTTGCACGTCATACGATTTGCAGCAATTGCTTAAATCAAAAGGATGTGATACACCTAAATTTCCAATGACGATAAAAAGAATAGTTATGGATTATAGTGATAAAATACACCAACAAACCGTCATCGAATTATCAGAAAGGACAAGTAATGGTGACTTTAGACAAATGGTATAGTAAAACATGATATATTAAACAAAAGTGAACCTATTGTTATTAACCCTAAATGCCAACCATTTCATCTAATTGAGAAATTAAAAAAATATTAAAAATATGGAGAAAAACGGAATAATAAGTCAATATGAGTCTCCTTGGAACTCACCTTTAGTGTGTTAAAAGAAGGATAAAGATGATATTATGATATTGTTTCGACCAGTCAGAGGGGGGATGACTTCTCCCTCTGACTGGCTGTGTGAGCATTTTTTGTCGTTATTATCGCGTCTGTGTGTGCGCGGATGTTGGAATTGTTTTCTTGTTGGTGTGCGCACACAGACGCGAGGAATGAGTATGTTGTTTTTATTATATGAAAATTGATTTTTATTGTTGTAAATTGTAGAATTAGATCTTCGAGAAGTTTTGGATTAAACAGTTGTTTTACTTGACAAGGGTTTAAATTTTTAAGTACAAATAAATTGATAAAGTTCCTTTTTTAAAATGGCTTCAGTTGTTAAATGTGATCCTTCCGTTGAAGAATATCTTAATTACATTAAATTACAATACAGATTTCAATATGTAATCTTTGAACTTAACAAACAGAAGGATAGAATTATTCAATTAGAATCTGGGGAATTAGGTACTCCTTATGAAAGATTCAGATTACACATGATGGAAACATATGCTAAAGAAGGTTGCTATGCATTATATGACTATCAGGGTACTTTGGGGATTATTTCATGGAAGCCAGAAACAATGAAAATCATTAGTCGTATTATTATTGCTGCTTCAAAATCATAGATTGCAAACAACATATATCCAAACAGTCTTATTTCTGCATCAAGGGATAAATCTATGATTATTCGGGATGACTTTGAAAGTGATGTTGTTATGTCAAATGATGGTCAATTTGCATTGTCTGGATCATGGGACGGAACTTTAATGCTATGGAATTTAGCTGAAGGAAGATATTTATGCGCGTAAGAAATGTGTGAGATTATTAACAAATTTATCTTCTCGCCAAACATATATTGGCTATGTGCTGCGACTGGATCATCTATCCAGATTTGGGAATTGGAAAATAAAGTTTCGGTTGGAGATTTGGATTATGAACAATTATTCAACGATTCTGTTATTGGAATACAGCTTTCTGTAGATGATTTGATTGAAATTAAGTTCCAATGCATTTTCTTTCTTGTATTCACTCGATTCAGGTATGTTTAGTATATAGAGCGTTAAATTGGGTGACAGGAAGGCCAATATTTCTCATTCTAACTACACAAGAAATGTTAGATATTTTGTATGTCGTCAAATATTTTACCACCCTTGATTAAGGAAATGCTTATCATCAAGGTGAGCTACAAGATGAATCTAGATTAAAAACAGCATTTTCCACAAATAATACTCAATATTGTTTCAATCTTATGCATTTTTACATTGTAGCTGTTTAAAAACTCGTGAATAAAGTATTAGGACCACTGAATGATAAAGAAGATGTTGTTTATGTTGAATACATATTGGTATTTTTCTTCTTCCTTGCAAGAACACTATAAGAGAATATGAAAAGTATTTCAGAGAATAAGTGTTTCTTGGTTAAAGATAAGTCCTGAAAAATGTTATTTTATTAAGAGATAATACACACTGGTGACAACAAAATTATTGCAACTGAAAATTCCGAAACCCCAAAATGTGTAAAAAAATACGAAGTTTTCTTGGATTAACAAATTATTATCATCGATTTATAAAAAAAATTATAGTATGAATTCTAAACCCCTTGAAAGGCTGTGCATTGTAAATCAGACAAAAATTATGTGGATAAATGAATGCGAAGAGGCCTTTCAAGAACTAAAAAAAAGCATTAGTAAAAGCTCCAATTCTTTGCTTTTTTTTGCCAATTTTTTCCAAGAATTTGCTTTGTGAACCCAATAATGTTGTGTCATGCTGGGATAAATAAAGTCCACTAATATATTTCTAGAAAATTTGACACGAGAAACAGAAGTAGTCGGGTCGTGCGAAAATCATTAAAAAAGAAAAGCTATGACTACACGAACAGCAGAGAAACTAATTAAACCAACAGAAGTTTATTTATTTGAATCAATTTCCATTGACTTTTGTGGCCCAATGAAAACTGCTACAGTCTTCCACCGAATATAGTACGCGCGCGTTATATTTGAGTTTTCTGAAATTATTTTATATTTGAAATATTTTAGTTTTTTTCAAATTAAATGCGCACTCAAATATAACACGCGCGTACTATATTCGAAATTCAATTTTAGAGTTAAATAATAAAAGTTTCATACTTTTATTTTGTAATTTTATTATTAATTCATAGTTCAAATAATATCACATAGTTCAAATCAGTTCATTTAATTAAATAAAATCAAAATCAATTCAAAATAAAATAAAATTAAATTAAAATTCATAAATTAAAAAAAAGGTAATTAAAATTTATAATTGTAAGCCGAAAAAGTCCTTGTGCTTAATAATATGAATATTTTTTACTGTTGAGTTAGACCCATAAATAAAGCTCGACACTTCACATGCTTCCTCATCTAAAGTTGTGACTTGAATTTTCCAATTATTTATAATAGAAACTGAAAAAATTTCAATATTGGTTCCAGTATATTCACCATTTTGAAGACAGTTTCTTTCAGAATCATCTAGCAATTCTTTGCAGACGGCATATTTGTCAAAAAAATTTCAAAACTTTACGAGTAAATTTAGGAAGCCAACTTTCGAAATCACTTTGAGTTTCATTACTTGCTTTCCAAATACAATGAAAAAAACTCGTGCGGATGTCAAGAGGCCAGTGCCATTCAGAATCATTATCCAAGAAAAAATTATTGTTTTGTTTCAAAATCTGTCCATAACTTGATTCCCACTCTTCAAATTTAAATGTTGAATCATCGAAAAATTTTCTTAATGGCTCATGCAAGTTATGAATGTCGAATTTATCCTTTGGTACCAGTCCGCAAACTTTAAAAGCTTTTTGCACAGTTTCGTTGGACAAAGAGTCGATCCATTCTAGAATCCACTTGGAAACGATAGAATAATTAGGTGATTTAATATTTCCAGCCTTTGTTCGTAATGTGGAATTATCATCTTCTAAGGCATCTGCAAGATATTTATCATAATTTGTAGAATAATGTTGCTGGAAACTTCTATTAAGTGAGACATCGTCTGGTTGCAGCAATCCGGTCATATTTGGTGGTATTAGCATGAAATGAATGTTATGTTTCGCATATTTCTGTTTCTCGTTTTCTGATTCAAAAAACTTAACATGTGTACCATAGGAGTCCATCAAAATAAGAACAGGTTCTCTACTGAAAGCTGTTTGTCTTCTCGTTAGAATTACATCAGAAATGAAGTTTTTTAAAATGTTTTCGTTCCAGATGCCTGTACGATTTACCTCAACTAAACATCGCTGTTCTACAGTAGGTTTATTAACAAGTCCTGAAAAGAGTAGATGAGGTTTTAAAACCTTACCTGCACCAGTAATTGCGTAGGTCAAAGTAAATTATAAGTTATGTACTTATTTAAAGAAATTTTATTTTAAACAAAACCTGATCTAATTAGAACAAATATTTAGATATATGTGTCACCAAATTTCTAATGAAACTAAACGTAAACAAAAGAATTACATATTTTATATTTTCGCGAAAATTAAGCAAGGCCTACTTAGATTTGTATTTTTGAATTTACAAGTGAAGTTTTTAAATTGAATCAAAAATTCTATTTTGAATAGTTTACAATACATTATTGAGTATGATTATTCTACATAATCATTTTGATTGAGAAATTAAAATTGCGTGTACACTATAAACACAAGTCATTTGATTTCTATTTTCTAATAATATTATACGTATGTATATATATATATATATATATATATATATATATATATATATATATATATATATATATATATATATATATATATATATATATATATATATATATATATATATATATAATATAGAAACATAAAAATGTTTTAACGTTAAAAAAACAAAAAAGCAAGGGTTACTTGAGAATAAGAAAAAATTTTTATAAGAATTTGTTTGTTAAAATTTATAGAAAAATTACCTGCAAATTTTACTTTAGTTAGAAGTTACATTATAAAATTCGAATATAGTACGCGCGCGTACTATATTCAGTGGAAGACTGTAGAAGTGGAAAGAAGTATATTTTGGCAATTATAGACCAATTTAGTAAATATATTTCTTTGTGTGCCGTTTCTGAGCAAAATTAAAAGACGGTTGCAGCAATTATTAACGAAAAATGGATTTTGAAATTTAGTGCTCCAAGTAGTATTTATTGTGATAGAGGAAAAGCATTTGAATCAGCTTTATTAAAAGCATTTGTAGAGAAACATGAATTAATTTAGTATATTCAAGTCTGTATCATTATTCAGCTAATTGACCGATTGAATATCAATTTAGAACTTTTACAGATGCCATTTCTGAATGATGAAAGAAGGCCCAAAGATCAGGTTAAAATACTTCTTGAAGTTGAATTCATGTTGAATGCGAAAATTCAGAGAACTATTCAGTTGAGTTCTGCACAAATTGTTTTTGGGGAAAATATTGTTAGAGAAAGGTATGAAAATGACAAAACAAACCATGTGAACTACAATTATCATTGGAAAAGCGTAATTCAGAAAGATTAGAGTTACAAAAATTAATACAAGGAAAGAAGGAAGATGAATTATATTTCAATGAAGAAAGAGCAAATTGAATTTTCAATGTCGGAGCTGTATTATTGGTAAAAAAAGTGGCGAATAAAAACGAAGATAGATTTGAGGGTCCAGGTAAAATAATAAAGAGGTTGCATGACCGAAGTTTCATGATCGAATTTCAGAATGGAAAATCGGAAAATTAGAAATGTGGAATGTATCATACATTTTAAAACGACGGGGATGTAGGATAGCTGTAAATAATATCTGTTTGACATAATATTATTGCATGTTGAATTCGTATGACTGAATATTATGTAATGTATGTCTGAATGTCAAAGGTGTAATATTGTATTATTGATGTATGTCTGAATGTATTGCTTAAGATCTTTACAATATAATTACTTTCTCCGGATGGATAATCAGTTTTTTTATGTTAATAAATCTTATGTGTCCAAAGTCTTCTAACAATAGATATAAAATTCAAATAATTATAATTCTAATAATTCAAAAACATCGATTTAAAAAATCCCTAAAATTTTGGTATAGATTCACGGGCCGTTAATTGAATAGTCCTTGTTTAAGGGGTAAAAATCTATTTTATAAGTTTATAGGTAATATATAAGTATTTTATCGATAAATAAAAACTTATTTTTTACCATGTATGTTGATTATGGACGTAATTATATAAGTTGATGATTTTTTTTAATTCGTACAATAGAGAATTGATCTACAATAATAACAACAATTACAAATAATTATGTCATTATAAATGCTTTTATTTAGAGCAATCGTGTATTTAGTTTCTAAAATATAATTAAAAAGAGAGCTGAAGACTATAAATCAGTAATATATCGATGTTTTTCATACTCACGAATTTTCGGCGCTGCCTTTTTTTTAAGTGAATTAAAAAAGGCAGTGCCCAAAATTCGTGAGTACCAAAAAACATCGATATATTAATGATTTATAGTATTCAAGCTCTCTTTTTAATAAATTCAATGGAAAAATAATCAGTGGTGAAATTGGAAAAAAAAGTTCTTATAATTCTAAAATATAATTCAATAAATGTAAATTAAAAACGTTAAATAAATCTACAAAACTTAATCAATTCACATTTTATAAAAAGTTCAAATAGAAACCCACCTACAAACAAAATGATAACAATTTCTCAGTTTAACTCCTTGACCTTTTGCAATGCATGTGCAGCACAGGAAGCACTCAAAAATCTCATTATTCGGCAATAAATCAATTTTATTCATTTCTATAAAAGATTCTCGGTTTTCGTTATGGATTTTATTCAGAATTATTTTTCGCGCTCTCTTTAATTCAAACTAGAGAAATATATATTAATGAAAAAGGCTTTAATTAATCACTTTAATCACTTACCTGACAGATTTCAAGCGCTTTAACTTTATCTAGATCTCTAAAATCTTTACAAGTTAAATGAGCATGCGAGGCTTTGCAAGCAATGCAATTAAATAATGTGCAATTCGAACACTCATATTGAATATCTTCTTTTTCATATTCTATTTTGCATCCACATTCTGGTAGGAGGCAAGTATAAATAGAGTCCAAAGCATCAATACTCAACGACTCGAAATTAAAAATATCATCTTCATTTAACACCTAACATAGATGTGATTAAAACCTTTGTTAGAGAGTTTTGGATTAAACAAATAATTTATTAATAGTCTCAACTTTGCAAAAAAACAAACAAATTTCATAGAATTAGTTCAGATCTTGTATATAATAAAATTAATATTTATTACTAAATTAACTAATTATTGCAATTCCCGTGAATACTCAAGCATGGCTACCGAAAAGAATCTATGGTACTGGAGGGGAGGCACTATGTGGGCTCCCGGTAAATAAATTATTTGAAAATATACTTTCATTTTATTATTATAAATATACTCTTTTTACATATTTTGAAAAATTCAATGAAACAACTTATATTATTCCTTTTCTATATTTTTGGTTTGTCTAAAATTCTAACTACAGCTGATTGTATAGCTAACAAACCAATTTACGTAGAATAACATTTCATGTCTGGGTTACTGTAACTGTTATGAGTGGTAATTTTGTTTAACTATCTGACTCCAATTTAACTAAATAAGAATATAAATTCCAAAAATTTATTCAATATATATATATATATATATATATATATACATATTCGAACACATTCGTATGATTATTTTATAATTAAAAAAACAAAACTTGTGGGTCATAAGTTCGGCGTCGCTGGTATATATGTTCAATAATTTTTAGCAAAAAACTGTAATAAAAATAAATTAAATTATAGCTGATCATATTGAAAATTTTTCATGTGCTCACACAGTGTCCATAGTACTCGAAATGTTTACATATTAATTAAATGATTTCAAATATTTTATTCCATAATAAATGTTACAAAAACATTCTAATTAACCTAATTAACATACATCAGTAATTAACATACATCAGTAATTTATAATTATAGTTTAACACTCAATTTATGAGTATGACTCGTGGATAATTGGATTGAAAATTTTGGTGACCCTCTCAAATTTTTTAGAAGGTAATTTAATTTTTTGATTAAATGAAATGAACTAATTTAATTATTTATTTTAATGAAGTGATTTTTAAATTTTTTTGTTTAAATGAATTTGATTAATTTTTAATATAATTTTTTGATCAAAATCACTTGAAAAGGCTGTGCCGAAAATTCGTTAATATCAAAAAACATTGATATCTTTACTGAGTCATTGCTATTTTTTATAAATACAATGCCAATTAAAAAGAAATCAAGTGAAAATCGAAAGAAGTTCTTATAATATAATTTTTTGTTTAAATTAATAAATTTTTAACTTTTTAATTAATTTTAATTTTATTAAGTTATTTTGATAGAAATCTTATGTCAATGTTAAACTCACACTAGAGTCAAGGAGTTTTTAGGCTCAGTCTTTTTGCATAGGTTTGTTGGGTTTTACTAATTCAAGTCGGTAACCTCTGACTTCATGTGTCCTTTTAATTAAAACAATAAACTACCCAACGTATATTTGAAACACAAAAATATATTTCTCTTAACAATAAATAATCAATAACCAGAATTTTACAAGTTTGACCGATTCTCCGCTCGGTGTTGATACTTTTATAAAAGATAGTATTCGCCTTTTTATCCCCTAGCTTCTCTTGACCAACGTTTTCTTTTCTATTTGATTTGATTTCTTTCCACTTTTTACGTATCTCCTGATTCTATATTTTCTTTTCCTCAAACTTCCTAATTCGTCTTTCTCCTGTTCCTAAACTAGTTTTCTTCTAACCCTAGCTGAGGCAAAATGCCGGTTTGCTCTGATTTTCCCATTCCTTATATACTCTTCGAAATCGGGATGACAAATGGTTATTGCCGAGCCAATCTATCTCTTGACATTCGACTCCACATATCTGCTTCGGCTGTCACCCAGAATGGTCCAACGAACAAAGATAATTAATGGCCGCCCGGCCTTTCTGCACGCACTATCTTTTTCTTGGTCTTCCCATTAATCATTGTGACACGATAATGGGCCCAAATCTTCCTTCTGTTTACTTTTCTCTTTGTTTACCCAGCTCGGGATTTCTTTCTACTAGCTAATTAATTAATTAATTTCATTTTCTTGTTTTCCTCTTTTACGCACCTTTTCGCACTCTTCCTAGCACTTTCTGAAAATTCCGTTATCGCCATGTTATTCCCCGCTATCTGTTCCCCCATGACCAATTTTTCAGACTTAAATTCGAACTTATGAATCTTTTATCGATTTTTCTCAAATCACCTTTTTGTGCTTTTCCCATATACTGATGCACCTTCTCGAGCCTTTCTACCCATTTTATTTCTTCGTATTGTCAGTTCTCTCCTTGACCAGTCTTACCCTTCTCTCATTCCTTTAATTACAAATATAATTCAATTTTAATTTTAATTATTTTATAACCTCAACAGGTTTTTAAGTCTCGATAAAAATGTAAATTGTTTTCTCAATGCGTGGACATCATTGGAGTATGTCAATCTCATTGAATAGTTACATATAATGTAATTTCGGATATATTTGTTGTCCGATTCCTAAACCATATCTTAGTACATCTCTAGAAGTTCTTCTATGCCGATATCTGTAGTGAAATATCTTTATTGCGAGTAACTTAGGTGCATAATAATCATATGTATTTTAAATTTTTTGATAAAGTTCATGGATTTTTCGAGTATTAGTACTTTCTCGCTAGAGCATGCTATATTACTCTTGACCAACCGATTAAACCTCTCCAGGATATGGAGATGTATAAATTTCTGAAGGGGAATTCATGGTGGGCTAACATTTGTTAACAAATATCACCTAGTATCTGATGACAAAACTGAACTTTACATTGATATAAATAATTTATATAGGCAGGCCTTGTAACAAAAATCACCTTATGGTAAATTTAAATGGGTTACTGATAATAATAAATTAAATAATTTAACTAATTCGATGGATCTTAAACTACTTTCAATTGCTATAACATTTGAAATAGATTTGAGATTCTAACATCTATTCATTATAAACTGAATGATTTTCCAGTTGCTTCTGTAAAGATGCGTGTGCTGGGTTCTAAAGATGAGAAGCTGAGGCTTCTCGAACTTTTCGTTTCTTTGGGAGTAAAAATAACGTATGTACATAGGGTAGTCACATATAGTCAAAAGGCTATGTTCAAATTATATATTGACACAAATGCTCATTTAATAGTTTAGATAAAAATCATTATAAACTTTAAACTTTGACAGAGAAAGGTTTGGTAGAATAAGTTTCAGAGGGGTTTTATTCTGAAGTATCTATATGATTTGTCGATTCAATGCACAGCTTTGAATTAGAAACTGTATTTCAATGAATTAGGTCAGAAGTTGAAGTTGAATATTATATGAATTATATAACAGCTTAAAGAATACAGAATATCGTGTAGTTGGCTTTTTTGAAGATCTTGGATATGACAAAAAAAGAAAGGTTCCCTTTATCGCTTGAGATTTTGGTTTTATAAAGACAATGAAGCCATTCTCAGAAACCTAGCAGAACATGGTAAATTAAAATCTAAAATTATATTATTTTTTAAATATATATTTTAAAATAAAATGAATTATAATGAATTGTGAAAAATATTTCTTGATAATTGGGAGTTTTTGGAGATTTTATACCGCCGCTGCCAGACAATTAAATATACCAATACAAAATACATTTTACAAGAAACATTGCTAAGAACATGGGCAATCGATATGAACAACTTTTAGCATCAAAACCTATGACAACATAATCCAACAGTACAGTCAATTTCAAAATTGAGCTTTCCAATATTTGACCAATGAAAACTCGGTTCCAAAAATTGCCAATTAAATACAAGGATTTAGCATTTATTTTATTTCTATAACCTATGTTAATAAAATTCCAAATTTGTTAAAATTATAAGATACGTTTTGTAGTTTGTGATGGTAAATGTGAAATTGTCATGAATTGGAATGCCCAATGATATTATGATCGACTTGAGACGAAGGTTAGACTTCAATTATTTTACAATTTCAACTCAACTATATATATAAATGTATATATAAATATATATAAATAATATAAAAATAATTAAATTATACTGCTAGCTAATTGAGTCTTATTTGAATAAAAGTAAAACCATTTATTAATTTGTCCTAAAATAATTTGAAAATTATAATTTCTATTTTTAAATTATAAAAAACAAAACATAGTAAAACTAAAAGTTCCATAAAAGTTTATAATAATCATTAATATTAAAATAATAACACTAACGCGTCTAATGTCACTATCTTTTAGCTTAATTTTGCAATCGGGTACTGGACATTTTATACGAATGCTTAAATTTTGATAAACGTAGTCTTTTAGACATACTCTAAAATTAACATTTCAACGAAAAAAGTCCAAATAGTTCTTACAAGCAAGCTAGATGTTCGTCATGAAGTGTCATTATTTCGGAAATTTCCTTTTCATTCTCGCAAATAACGCAATATATGATTTCAGAATTCATTGATAATTTAATTTTATGAAAAATACGAAAAAAATGAAAATGAAATTATAATAGGATCTTAATAAAATATTTGAATTATTTTCAAGGTTATTAATTATTTTAACAATTATGGAATAAAATTTATATATTTATAATTTTTCTCTTAATTTTTAAAAACACATTTTTATATCAAAATATTCTTTGATTCATTTTGATTGTTGTTTATGAATATATGCATTATACCAGATGAGGAAGAATTTACATGAAGAAAGTTAACTAATTAATTAACTAATTAATTTTCCTCGACAAAACAGATATGAGGTTATCACCTGGTTGATTTTTTAAACGATGGTTTGGATGTATATGTTAATTATTTTGGGGAATTATTACATAGACATAAATTAATTCGTTTTTTAAGATTCTCTACGTTCTTACCGTAAAGACTATTAATTAATAATTTAAAATCATTTTTGTCAAGTTTATAACTTGATGAGGCTCTTAGTCTAGTATTTACATCTATTTAATTTTTAAAAATATTAGATTGGGTGAATTTTATGAATATTTATAACTGTTACACCTAAATGAATGAATATGGCCAGAAGCCTCCAATCAGGCCCGGCGTTACGCACAGGCAGAGCAGGTTGCCGCTTGTAGCGGCATACTTAAGAGGGCGCCCTAAGGCGGCCCTCGCCTTTTTAATACTTAACTGCAAAAATTGAAAACCGAAATTCAAATTTAAAAAACAAAAAATAAGTGTACAAAGAATAATCTCGGGAAAATCAATAAAGCGATTTCCATGCAATAAATAACATTATAGCTATTTTCCAGAACTTGTATAGGCTACAAGCCATTGCAATATACAATTTAATGTATGAGAGACAAAACTTTGTAGATTTTGATTTTGCGAGCGATTACACCTAATTCCACAAGTTAAAAGTCTGTATAATACATGTTGGTATGTTCATCAGTCGATGACTCACCATTTATGACAATGTGAAGTTATTTACTTCATTTCATTTATTAAATTTTACAAGTAAGTTTTTTTATTTAAGTAACTTTTAAAGTTTGAATTTTGATTTTATAAAATTATGAGATCACTATTCAAGCTCTTAAATGTTACTTATAGTCAACATTTTGATTATAAATTATTTTTAATAAATTTTCATGTTTTTTTAGGATTTTTATGACTATGAATTTATTTGGAATTATTTCGATAAAATGTAAGTTAGATTATTATTTTTACTATAAATAAATAAACAAATCATCAAACACATTTATTATTTTAAGACATTTAAGAAAGAAGCGGAGTAGTTTTTTAAGTTTTTGTAATCTTCTTTCTCCAGCTCATTTATATGGCGAATTTTGTCATTTTATGTAATTCTATGAAATTATTATTTTTTTATACAAGTTATTAAAATTTACAATTTTCGAATTTTATTCTGCAAATGTTGATGGACCTTGTTGAATATTAGAAATGCCATCTTCACACAAAGTCGTTTGACAAGAAATATCTGATATACTTTAAAATATTTTAATTATTTGTAATTAAATGAAAAGATAAATTTTATTTTCATAAATAAAACCTCAAGTATTTTAAACAGTACCATAAAATCAATTGAAGTAATATGAAACATAATCTTCCATTTAAATAATATTATTATCATAATCTTCTTTTCATAAATAAATAAATCTTCATTTGACAAATGATAATAGTATAATCTTCTTTTTCATAAAAAATTGATAAATTTTCATAATTAATATTATTTATTTAAAAAACTTAAAAACCTTTAACAACAACAAAAAATAAACTCTTACATTTTCGCCCTTTCGAAAGAAGAAATTCTCCAGCAGCATCATCAGAACCAGCAGAAGTACTATTTATTACGTTTTTATCAAAAAGAATAATAATATTAATAATAATAATAATAATAATAATAATAATAATAATAATAATAATAATAATAATAATAATAATAATAATAATAATAATAATAATAATAATAATAATATGAGTAAACGATTACCATTGATTCTATTCAAATCTACAGCTTGTCCGGTAATATTCATGTTAATTCTTTGATTAAAATCTAATAATCATATTAAAAATAATAAAATAATAAATTTACCACTAATTTCGGTCCCTCCAACGATTTTTCCGTTATTTCCATAAATGTTGCACATGTTGGGCACCTGGGCAAGTTTTTCATGACGGGTGCAACTAGGGATTGCCCTTGTAATTGATTTAATTACCCCAGACGCCCAAAACGATTTGTTGATATATTCCCTCCTGTTTACCCATGACAACGAGTCATGTTGGTGCTGTACACCGAGGTTGAAACCAGTGAGCAGGTGAGCTCTATTACTAAAACTACTCACAGCGTTCGCGGTTCAGGACCTGGAATACCATAGAAGGACTTACATCGTTCGGCAATTTGCCTCTGGTCCAAGTGAGGTCTTTCCATTTGGCTACGAGGATGCACTGAAGTCGTTAGAGCAATAAATCAATAATTCAACAAATAACGAGACAAAATTAGGCTTTTAATTACATTATATTTGATTCCGTACTGCATGCATCAAACAAAACAACAAACTAGAACACATAACAAATTTACACCAAAATATAAAATCATGATTAGTTCCTCAAGGATTTTATAATAGTCGTTGGCCTTGCTGGAGGGGTCTTTATAGTGACATGCTTTGGTCAGATGATTGGCAGTTACATCTCCCCTTCTGCCAACATCGCTCTATCTAGGTTTTTGTGGTTCATTAATTGTAAGAAGTCGTTTTCTCTCTTCTCGTCTTCCCCGTCTCTCTTTTCATCGTCTATTTCTCGATATTTATTGTTCATCTTCCACATTGTTTCACATTCCTTTTGTTTTTGTTATAACGGAAGTTGTAACTCTTTCAGACCCTCTTGGTGTTTCCGTGCCTCGGTTTTCCAATAATCGTTGATTACCTCATCTGCCTTTATACTCGCTCTTTCCTGCCATAATTCTCCCACGATCTTTTCCCAGTTTTCCCTCGCTTTCTTTGTTTGTGAAGCCATTCGTTTTCCTCTTCGACTTCTTTTTTTACTTCCTCCAGTAAATTATATTTTTTTTTCAGCACTTTAATCATTCTTCGGTTATCTCTCCATCTTTCTATTAATCTTTCGTTCTCTTGTCTTTCCTCTTGTAATTATTCATTGATAGTTTTCTTTCTCTCTACTTCTTCTACTTCAATTTCTCCTTCTTCTAATTCTATTGTTGAGGTCATGATAGGTTTTCTGTTTTTGGTATTCGTTTTCTATAATATATACATAGTTAACAATGCGCTATAGGGCGACTTATACATTTACAATTATTTTCGGGAATACAATTTCCAATATAAATGGTGGTTTACATTCACTTTACTACTTTTACTGTACTATTAACTTTTTGTTTGGGATACAGCTCCCGATTTTATAATTTATTGTCTTTTTATTGATTTTATTTTATATCAACGTTTCATCCTGACCCCCGTATCCTTCGTCGCTTTCAACTAATGACTCCAAATGTATAGTGATAGGGTCGTGTGGTAGATAATACCTTGGGAGTTGAGCCCTCAGTTCGTGAATTTCATCTCTAAGTGCCCTCGAGATGTTCAATTCCTCGTCTAAGAGATACGTGAGGTATCTTGTTTCATCATCCCTTACTTCTATTTGGTTTTCTAGACCCTTTATTTTTTCATCACTTTTCCATTTCTTTTCCATTTCTCTTTACCGGCGATTCTTCTGAGTCTTCTCAGCTCTTCCTTTTGATTAAGGTTTTCCTCCCATTTCTCTTGCTCGTTATTGAATCCCAATTTTTGCGGCAGTTCCTTCATTTCCTTTTTCAGTTCTTTGTTTTTTCGCTTCCGTTTTCTCGCTTCTCCCAACAGATGGTTGGTTTTTCTCCCTTCTTTTAGTTTTTCCATTTCTCGTTTTTTATTCTCGTCTGTTAGTCTCTTCCTGGCCTCTTTTACCAACTACTTTAAATAGTGTCCGTGAGTTTCTTGCCGGGTATTCTTTAATGCCGATCAATTTGCGGCTCTTTTGCAGGTCTCTGCCTCTGCCTTCAAATTTTGAATTAACCCCTGGGATTGATGGAATTCCTATTCCCTTACCTCTTCTAGGTAGTTTCTCGTTTTATTTTATTAGAGAATTCGCTTGGATATATCAAATATTGTCATTTAAATGAATTTACTGGTTTATTAGATGTTATCATTAGTTATCAGTCTCTTTTGACATTTAGTTCTAAGGTATTGTTGAATTTTATAATTGTAAATGAATAATTTGACCAATCACTCAATCAACTTGAGTATACATGTGTCTTAAAAAAAATAATTAAAAATAATTTATTTTAATTTACTTATTCAATCTAAATCAATTATCTACTAGATCTTATTTCAAAATTCTTATTAATTTATTATCTTAGTTGATTCAACTTGAATGATCAGGATATTTTTTATTTACTGGATGATTAATGATTAGAATTCTTTCTTGTCCATTAATTAAATTTTTATGATATTTATTTTGAATAATTTAAATTTTTACAATTATTTAATCAATTTTTATCAAGTTATTGATGACTTGAGTTCAATTAATTTTTCATCCAATTTTTCAAGTGAAGAGTATTTTCTTTTAAAGATCTATTTGTTAATACATAGTTGTTGGTTGTTAGTACTTGGTACTTGGTAGTTGGTATCTGATTAATAGAGTTTAGTTGTAGATGATGACAAGAAGATATTTAGTTGTGTTGTTAGTTGATTGTTGGTACTTGGTTTCTAATTTTAAGTACTTGGTAAGTGGTATCTGGTTGTAAGTATCTAGTTGTAGGTTGATATTTGTAAATTTCTCGATGGGTTTTGATGGTGGTTGTTTGTAGCTAATTAATGAGTAGGTGGGGGTTGAGAGTGACCAATATCCTTATATATATATATATATATATATATATATATATATATATTAAAACGAATTAACAATAACTATTTATTGGACGCAATTTTTACTTTGCAATAATAAGTCAGTAGTTATCATTTAAAAGAAGAATGTTTTGTAAATTAGAATTCATTAGTCTTTCATTTTAATATAAATTATCCTCAATTCCACGTAGTGTTTTAAAGTGGTTGAGTTGACAATTATTCATTTTTTGATGAAAATCAACATTTTTGTTAAATTTAGAATTTTTGAAAAGGTTTTTCTACTGATTGTAATTAAAAATATTTTTGAAGATTAATTTAAAAAAATCATTTCATAAAATACAATGAAGAATATTAGTTGATTGTAAGTAGTTAGTTCTAAGTATCTGGTTGTTTGAGAGTTAGTTAGTACATGGTATCATGTTGTAAGTATTTGGTACTTATTTGTTAGCACCTAGTTAAAAATATTTAGTAACCGATTGTTGGTAACTGTTGAATTCTTATTATTATTATTATTATTATTATTATTATTATTATTATTATTATTATTATTATTATTATTATTATTATTATACTTATAATTATTATAATTATAATTATACTTATAATTATTATAATTATAATTATTATTATTATTATTATTATTATTATTATTATTATTATTATTATTATTATTATTATTATTATTATTATTATTATTATTATCATCATCATTATTATTATTATTATTATTATTATTATTATTATTATTATTATTATTATTCCATTAAAATTTCCATTAAAAATTAACTTAAAAATTAACTTAAAAATTATTTCATTAAAATTTGTATTTAAAATTATCTTAAAAAATATTTCATAAAAATTAACTTAAAAAATTATTTCATTTAAATTAACTTAAAAAATTTTACATTTAAAATTAACTTAAAAAAAAATTTCCATCTAAATTTTCATTAAAAATTACATTTCTCAAAAAAGTTGGTGGTTATTCAATCTTTTGATAATAAATTTAAAAATCTTACTTTAATTTACTTATTACATTACTTTTCTTATTTAAAAATTATTACCTTAATTTACCTATTTAGCTTTAATTTAAAATTTGAACCATTGGTTACTTAATTTTAAATTTTGAACCTTAATTTACTTATTTAAAATTTTTAACTTTAATTTACTTATCCTTAATTTACCTAATTATTCTTTATTATTTAATTTTACACCATAAATTAGTTAACAACTAAATATAACCCTTATTTTCATATTTAACCAATAATTTCACGTGGTCATTGATTAATTGACGAAGATTTGTATCTAAAATTAACATTGAAAATCCCAGAAAAACTTTCATCTTAAATTTACTTTAACTTTAATATCTTAGATCATTTATTACTTAATTTAAAAATTAAACATTAATTTACCTATTTAACCAATAATTTCATGTGGTCATCTAATTGTAAGTACTTGGTATCTAGTTGACAGTGCTTACTACTAGGTATCTTGTACTTGGTTGTTAGTACTTGGTTGATAATGCTTAGTACTTGGTCGTTGTCGGTTGTTAGTACTTGGTAGGTGGTAGCTAGTTGTTAGCTGGTTGTTTTTGGTTGTTAGTACTTGGTAGGTGGTTGTAGGTACTTAGTAGTTGGCTGATAATGCTTAGTACCTGGTTGTTGTCGGTTGTGAGTACTTGGTATCTGGTACCTAGTTGGTTGCTTGTTTTTGGTTGTTAGTACTAGGTATCTAGTTGTAAGTACTTGGTAGCAGGTAACTGGTTGTTAGTATCTAGTTGTAGGTATCTGGTTGTAAATACATGTTCGTAAGTTACTGGTTGTTGGTATCTGATTGTTGGTTTGTTGTTGAATTATTATTATTAAAATTTGTCTTTGTAAACTATTTCATAAAAATTTTCATTAAAAATTATCTTAAAAAAATTAATTTTTAAAAAATTTCATTGAAAAAAAATTACTTAAAAAATTATTCCATAAAAATTTCCATCTAAAATTACCATTGAAAAATATTTCATTAAAATTTCCATAAAAAATTAACTTAAAAAATTATTTCATAAAAATTTTCATTAAAAAATTTCAATTCTCAAACACCTACTATTATTCCAACTTTTTGTTAATAAATTTAAAAATCTTACTTTAATTTACTTATTTAACTTTAATTTAATTTTTTGGATCATTGATTACTTAATTTTAAAATTTGAACCTTAATTTACTTTAATTTTAAATTTTAGACCATAATTTACTTAATTGAGCCCATTGATTACTTGAATTTAAAATTTTATACCATACTTTACTGTAATTCAATATTTAGACCATTGATTACTTTAATTTAATTTTTTAGAGCCTTAATTTACTTTAATTGAAAAATTTGAACCTTAATTTACTTTAATTTTTAATTTTGAACCTTAATTAACTTTAATTTAATTTTTTAGAACCTTACTTTACTTATTTGAGTCAATTTATTACTTTAATTCAATTATTCGACCATAATATACTTATTTGAACCTATTCATTACTTTAATTTTAAAATTTGGACCTTAATTTACTTTAATTGAAAAGTTTGGACCATTATTTATTGTAATTGAATTTTTATACCCATAATTTACTTTAATTTAAAAATTTGAACCTTAATTTACTTTAATTTAAAAATTTGAACCTTAATTTACTTTAATTTAAAAATTTGAACCTTAATTTACTTATTTGAGCCAATTGACTACTTAAATTAAAATCTTTGACCATAATTTACTGTAGTTCAAAAAACTGAGCCCATAATTTACTTTAATTTAAAAATTTGCACCTTACTATACTTATTTGAGCCCATTGATTACTTTAATTCAATTATTAGACCTATTATTTAATGAAATTCAAAAATCTGAGCCCATAATTTACTGTAATTCAATTTTTAGACCCATAATTTTCTATAATTCAAATATCTGAGCCCGTAATTTACTGTAATTCAATTTTTATACCTATAATTTAATGTAATTCAAAAATTTGGACCATTATTTACCTGTTTATCCTTTATTTACCACGCTTTTTTAGTGTAGCCTGTCTTTTTGTATTGAAAATCCCAGGACCAAGGAAACCCACCCAAATAATACTGATTTATCCTTGGCTTTTTGTATTGAAAATATCCTGAGACCTTAAATTACCATGTTTTTTTAGTGATAGTCGGATTTTGTATTGAAAATAATCTGAGACCTTAATTTACCGTGGCTTTTTTAGTAATAATCAGATTTTGTATTGAAAATCCCAGGACCATGGAGACCCCTCACTATAGTATGAAAAATCCATGCTTTTTTTAGTGTAGACTACCTTTTTCTATTGAAAAATAATTTTTGTATTGAAAATCCCAAGATCATCGAGACCCCTTCACTATAGTCTGAAAAAAAAATTGTACTAAAAATCCTTGAAAGCAAAAAAAAGTGAGTTGCCGCAATTGCGTAATCAAATGTTACCGCAGACCCCCCCCCCGGGGGATGGGGGGTAATTGCGACAGGGCGTTACTAACTACCTACTTATAGATCAACCAAAATGAATTTGTGCAGTTAATGCACATTTCACGTTTTGTCACGTTTCCAGTGCAACCCGTAATACAATTACTCGTTTCCACTTTATACTTGGTGAGTGAAAAAAGTAAAGTTGGCGATGTGTCAATTAGGTTAATATTCGCGAAAAATGAGTGCATTTCACTACACTATAATCGTTGAACATTCAAACGTGTTCGCTGACTACAGATGGATATTACTTTACCGTTTTTACTTTAGGTTCTAATCGATAACTCGAATAATAACTCGAATATTTATTCAAAAATCTGTGAATTCGGCACTAATAAGTATATATTTTATTTCACTTCAAGCGAGATTCAAATTTCATCGTCGCTTGACGTCTCGCAGCCTCAAGCTAATGGGTTCGACCTTTGAATGCTCTTATGTTCAACTGGAGTTCCCATATTTGTCTAGATGTTGAAAGTTGCTTGGCTAGCATTTACTGGATCCTGTGTTACGCTAAACAGACCATCAATAATGATTAGGTCACACAAAAAGTTAACTGAAAGAAAAGGCAGGAAAATAGAGAAAACAAGAAAATAAAATAAAAATTATCAATTAAAATAATAAACAAAAATCAACTAATCAGAATGATTGAAATATAAATAGAAAAAATATATGAATAAAACCATCAAACTACAGGGGTGAGACCGCTCCTGAATGGCTAAGCTACATTATAAAATCCTATTTAAGGCTGATGTCTCGTCAGACTACTACCACTTTTTAAGACAACATTTCAATCTAAATTTTCATTTAAAAATTTCAACAACTTATTCTTTAAACCTTCACAATATATTTTGGTCAATTCAGAATTCTAAGCTCAATTTTTCTATTTACTAACCTTGTGGAATATTATTAATTGGTATTTTGGAACGATACTACTTTTCAGACCCGCGCGTATCAATTTAGATAAATTCTGGAATTTCATATTTTCAAAATATTATTTATAGATGACACCAATAATTTAGTTTTCTTCTTTTCTCAGTTATAGTAGTAAAGTTAATTTTATGGCAGTCCCTAAACAGTCGAGACGAGGAAAAATTAGTAGTACCCATTGTATGACGGTGGTATGACTTGAAAGAGTCGTTTCAACCCGTATCACTGGAGATTACTCGGCTGTCCAGAGTAATAGCCTCTACAAGAAATTTAATCATCTGTGCGATTCAGGTAGGGGACAACTTGAATATGATCGAGTATGACCACCGCAACAAAAAGGTGACCGGAGTTAAGCTGAGAGTCAAGAAACAGGGGAAAATCTTGCGTTAATGAATACAAAATATTCCTGAATTTTATTGCCAATTTTTAAAATCCTAATAGCTGAAATATCCACGTGCTCAGACAAACTGGAAAATCTAAGTTCACTAGAAACCCATTCGATAATGCCCAATTTATTACAGGCAAACCAAAGAGAGCACACATTACTAAAAGAATTGACTAAAATTATCAGATTGCAGTATACTTTTGCTTGTATTAATAAGACGGAACATACTGAAAATCAACATCCAACAGTTTTCTTTTTGATGTAAGCCTTTCTATCAGCAGTCCAGAACCCGCGTAGATAACACAATGAGGAGTAATTTTAATAATGGAGCTGATCTGTTCATCAACTCTGGACCATTGTAATCATCACCAACATATTTATTTCCATGGGTACACAGATGAGAATTGAAATCATTGTGAAGGCGTTTGAATGGACATGTCCCCGTATAGACTGTTGACCTAATTTTGCATGTGATTTTATCTTTTCTTCCCGAAAACGCCAACAATACGGTGAAATTTGTTGAAAATTTACACCACATATAAATGGAAATAATCGTGAACAAAGTTATTTCTTGAAGTCAATTTTAAATTCTATTTGTTGAGTTTATCGAGGAACCAGACTCAGAGCTAATTCCTGTGATAACTTTACTAACACATCAGCAATACATAATTATTCAAATATAATATTTATGCAATATATTTGGAAAATAAGAAGTTAAAAATAAATGTGGCAGAAGATCATTTAGTTATGAAATGTTTATTTTCTTTAATTATCCTCATATCATCTACTTTTGATTTGTTTAAATTTTTTATCTGCCAACCTTCCTACAATCTCTAATTTAAATTTTAAATTTATTATTATTTAAATTATCAAAATAAATAGCAATAACAATGAGAAATATGTTAATTGTCAAAAAATATAAACAATAGTAACAGGGAACAGACATGGCAGATTCACTGTATGTTATGCGGTGTGCAACTGGAAAAACAGTCTTTATGGCATCTAACTCCATTTACTCCACATTTACAACCTCCAGATGTATCACCTCGACCCTATTTATAAACACATGCCAACAATGAAAATAACAACTTAGAAATATTTAATATCTTACAAAAAGCATTTAAGCAATGCAAAATGTTTTCAGTCGAGAATTAAATATTTCAAATATTTTGTTTAAATAGTTAAAAATAAAATAAATTGAAAGAGTAAATAATTAAATGGTTAAAATCAGAAATGAACTTTTAATATTAGGTAATTGTTAAATATTTAAATGTTAGAATTTTGGAGTATTTAAATATATAATATAGTAAATTTAAAAATATATTTTATAAAATGATGTTTTTGTTAATATTAAAATTTTAAATGTTAAATTATATTGATATTGGAAAAATATTTAATTCGAAGCTGAAAATTGGTTGTAAAATCTTGTTTTAAGATGAAACAAATTATTAATAAATTTTGGATTGTGTCTTCGAGTTTACCAGTTGAAGTCAATCTAGTAACACCTAACCCTTACACGGAATAAAATGCCATTACCTTCTTATTTTAAAGTTCTCTTGAACCATAGTTTTAATAAAAAAATATTTCTGCAAATTTTCACTGTGTTCCTTGAATTGTAGTTCTTTGAATATAATTCAACTCAAATTAAAATTTCCAAATATATTGGAGAACTAAAATTGAGTCAAATTTGAAATTTTGGTATATACAGTAATCATTTCTGTCAAATCCAACATACCAGAAATTAGGTCCGTCTTAAGAAATTTAGCTGCCCGTTGGCGTCTAAAAATAATGCGCCCCTCTTCGTAAGAAAATTGACAGAATAGCTAAACGGGAGCCAGGTGTCCACCAAAGTTATACAAAAGTGTCAGAACTAAAAAAATCAATTTATTACCTATATACAAAATAAAAACACAAAATTAAATTAAATAAAATTAAAAAACCTTCAAGAACAAAAACAAAACTTAATGCAAACAAGAAACAAAAGTAACTTATGTATTTATTTTTCTAGCTTTTTCTCTGGCAAACTGATCAATAATAACTCTTGTATTTAAGTTATAAAATAAATCTCTCTCAATTGATAAAATACTTAAACCGTTGAATTTGCTCCGTCCCAAATATCGTAAATATTTTTTATTCTTTTTATTGCCAAAAATCATCTCAAATGATAGCAAATAAAAAATCCAGTCCCAAAAGGCTTGCGCCATGAGGCTATAGTCCATTTAGCTCTGTGATTATTGTGGCCCTGGCAGAAATACAATCAGCTTTCGTTGTACTACAAATCTATTTATTTAAATTGGAAATGAGTTTATCAAGACAACATTTTTTAATTAAATTTGCAATTCTTTTAGGGCAGTGTTTCCCAGACTTTTGGTACTACGTACCACCTTGATCATTTTCATTATATAATGTACCCCTTTGCTTTAAAATTTTATATAATGATTAAATTTTTTATAATATCTTTTTTTAAATATACGACCTTTAAATTAAAAGCGTTAATGAAAAATTAAATACTTTTATAACTGAAATATTGTAAAATAAAAAATACTATACTTAATTTATTGTAATTAATGAGAAGGATGAAATTGCTTATGCTGAGATAATAATTCATCATAATTTGGTTCTCTGTTGATTAATTTTAATCTTAGATTTCAACATCTAAAAGCCTACTTCTTTTTTTCGATTTAAAATCTACAAATGTAGAAAAAGCAACTTTACATAAATATGATGTTGGAAAAGGAAAGATGCATTTCATGGCATTTTCTGATAAAGAAGGATATGTTGATTGTAGGTGTAATCAGAATGATGGCAAAGAGCATTTCATATGCTTATTTTTCAAGAAACCATATGAAGATATTTCTAATAAGCTTTCTTCTCCTGAATATGATAATCCATCTGGCATCGATGTTATATTAATATCAAATGGATAACTTATCCATTCTATATTTTTTAAATCAGGGAAATACTTTTCGAGACCAACTTGCAAATTCTCCAAATGCTGAGCTATACAGCTCAGAATATCATCATCAATTGTATTACCAGAATAAATTATAAAAATTTATTTTTATTTTTCTAATATTTAGATAAAAGAAGATTGAAAAGGCCTGCGTACTCCCAAAAAATCCATCGCGTACCCCCATTTATAGATTATAGACTATAGGTTACTTTTTCCGCTTTTTAACACAAATTTTCGGAATCGGCTTTATCTAGTGGTATTTGATATATAGTTAAGGTGACCAGACGTCCCTCTTTTAGCGGGACAGTCACGATTTTTCATGATTTATCCCACGTTAAAATGAATAAAAAATATGTCAAGGAATAAAATATTATACAATTTTTTATATTTATAAATTGTACTTATGTTAAAAATCAAAAAATATTACCATATTATTTTTATTCTATATGAAAATTTTTGTTGATACCTCCTCATTAAAAGTTGTCCCTCTTTGCCCATCTAAAAATCTGGTCACCTTATATATAGTTGCCATGAAAATAAATGAAACAATCAAACTAAATATTTATAAAGGTTTTCAAAGCTATATTAAATTTTTAATTTTATGTAATCACTTAGATTTGCTGAAATTTACATTCACTTGCAAAGTAAAATAATATTAAATACTTTAGGTCCCCATCTTCTCATTTTCAAAATCCAACAAAGTTCTAATGAGCAATTGTGACATCTAACCCAATTGCACCCACTGACTTTTTCCAGTAAAACTTTGCAATCCAAACACCGCATTACTTGTCCATTTTGTATTTTTGACTAGATAAAATGCGCTCAAGAAGAGAATTTGAACAAGGTTTACTTCAATATTTTTTAAAGTAACATCCAATAGCTGTTTGTTTTGATAATCTTTACAACTTTCATTCACATGAATAGCCTTGCATTCAGTGCAGTTTTTAATTCCGCACTTTCTACATGTGAACTCTTTTTGTTTCGATTCGAACTCATAAAATGCCTCACAATTTGGAGTTTGACATTGTTAAATGAATTTATTGACTTTTTGGAAAGATTAGCGAATTTTGTTTGATATAAATTAAGTTCATCTTTGGATATTATCTAATAAAATAATAATTAATGGAAAGGTAATGCTATAACAAATACGCTCTGGATTTCTCTATCTGTGATTATATCATTACAGTATAACTTTGGACATATAATCGGCACTATATTCGTTGAGTTAATGTGTCCATTGAGGCATGGCCTAGAGAATTTTTACAGATTATTTTTTATTATGTGCAATTAAAAATAATTATATTATAGATTAATTTGTGAAAAAATTTCAAAAAATAGAAAGTTTTAAAAAAAGTGAGATAATAATAATTTACAATAAACTAATAATATAAACATGAATATGGGAATGTTTAATAAATAAATGACATGGATCAATAATATTGCTTGAAAAAAAAATATTCACTTTTTTTCCTGATTAGAATTTTTTAAGTAAATATTATATAATGCATATTTCCAAATTTTAAGTAATTGAAACATTATTTTATAATTATCAATATTAAGTAATGAGGACTATAGAGCAGTTTGACATTGAAGAACCATGTATTACTTTTACTGACCCTGTGATGAAATCAAAAAGTCAAACTGTGCTGGTGCCTTTATTTTATCGTCAACGCTGATTTTTTTCCCAATTGTCTGTATCTCCATTTCCTTTTAAACTCTAGATTAATATTTGGTTTAGTAGTGCCTCCACTTTATAGATATTTGCATATTTATTTATGTAGATATATTATATTATAATGTACTAAAAGATATAGAAAACAAAACACTTGTGTAAATAATCAGAATAAAAGAAATACACAAATTAAAAATAAATAGAAACAAGAACAGGCCCGTTCCTGGCGGGGGTGTAGAAGGTGCCCCCCGCACGAGAGCGGCCGCCGACCTGCTATTATTATATTTTAAAAAAATTGATTTTAAATAATCTAACAAATAAAGTATACTTAATAAAAGTAATTTGAACCAAAATAAAGCAACAGTCGAAGAGTATTTTCTGGGTTTTTCTCCATTAGCTGATACGACTGGTGAAAGTTTATTTAACCTCCTTACTAACGAATTGTTGCCTAAATTTAGCTTGGATGTACAAAATGTTCGTGGTCAAGGCTATGATAGATCCAACATGAGAGGTAAAAATATAGGACTTCTAAAAAGAATTTTAAATATTAACCCCAGAGCAATGTTTGTACCATGTGCAGCACATAACTTAAATTTAGTTCTTAATGATGCTGTTAACATTAATAATGAAACCCTTGGATTTTTCGATATTGTTCAGGAATTATTTAATTTTTTTTCTGCCTCTCCATATGTAAGGAATATGTTAAAAATCAAAAATTTTAAATTTAACTTTAAAACCCTTAAGTGGTACTAGATGGTCAAGTCGTATTAACGCTATAAGACCCTTGCACCAAAATATTAAAGAAATTTCTGAAAGTTTAACTAATTTAAGAAGTGATCAAAGTAGAGATATAAGCACAAGAAATACGGCAAATTCATTATCTGGAAAATTAAAGTCATTTAAATTTTTATGTTTGTTAATTATCTGGCAAGATATACTCTCAAAAATTGACGTAGTTAGCAAAATGCTACAAAGTTCCAACATTGACATTAATGAATGCAGTAAAGCGTTGGGTAATTTAAAAAGATTTTTAAATGAGAAACGAAACGATGCCAGTTTTAATGAATATATAAATGAAGCTACAAACCTGCAAAAGTTATTGATGTAGAAAATGAATTTCCACAAACTCGTATAAGAAAAAGACCCCGTCAATTTTTATATGAATCATGCGATGAGTTTGTAGAACATCTTAAACAAAACTTTAAAATTAATTTTTATTTTCGTATTATAGATAGAGCGAATAATTCTTTAGAAGAAAGATTTACGTTATTAGATCAATGTAGTAATATATATGGTTTTAATGTATACTTTCCACTCAATAGATTCAGATATTTTTAAAAAATGTTGCTTGGATTTGGAAGTTTTTCTACAAATAAATGTTAAGGACATTATAGAAAAAGATGTAAATGCTTTTGAATTATTTAACGAAATATTAAGTTTTAGGAAAATATTTTCCACCGCGGAAAAGCCTGTAATGACTTTGAATTACATCATACAAAACGACTTAATATCCTCATTTCTCAATTTTTCTATAGCGTTAAGAATTTTTTAACGTTGGCTGTAACTGTAGCATCTGGAGAAAGAAGCTTTTCTAAGCTAAAATTAATAAAAACTTACCTCAGGTCATCGATGTCAGAAGAAAGGCTTACCAATTTTGTACCAATCTTGTTATCGATAGAAAAAGATATTTGTGAGAATTTAAACTTGTCCCAAGTAATTGATGATTTTGCTTCAGCAAAAGCAAGAAGAGTAAAATTGTGAAATCTTTTTTTGGTACTTTGTTTTATATGAAACTAATAATTTTTTTGTTTATTGGAATAAAATATTAAACCATACTTGTTGATTTACAAATTTTAGTTACATTTTATAAAAAAAATTATTAATAAAACATTGCTTTTTTAATATAGCATGTTGTCATAAATAAATAAAAACTTTTTCTTCACTCATTTTTATTAGGTTTTCATATGCTATATTCAATTCCATTAGGATTAATTTTTACAAGATAATAATCCCCATCAGGTGATCCGCACATCAGCAAATTCTAATCAAAGAATTAAATTAATAAGGGCACCAATATTGTTTTTGCACCTAAGCGGCCAGCAACGCAGGAACGGCACTGAACAAGAATATAAAGAAGAGATGAAACTCAGCCATAAAATTTCTACTAACAATTCAGAAGAAACTTTTCATCCAGCACCAGTATCAAATAATTATTACCTTCAGATTGAATTCAGATCCCGACTTCACTATTTTATAATTAATAAATTTTGGAAGTTATTAATTATAATGTTTTTCATAGTTAAAATAATTGTAGTTAGGGTGTAGAAAAATGACGGGTAAAGAATTTGAGAGGGGTGAGTTTATGTAAAAATTTTTAAGAAAATATAAATATGATATAATATAATGTTGCAAGTGTGAGCTTATATAAAAATTTATAAACGAATACAAATGTAAATAATGTAAAAATTATAAATATAAAATACAGTAATCGCATATTTGCTCATCTACCAGCTATATGTCATATATATTTCAAATTTTTATACCGAATTTAACTTACCTTATATCAACTCTTTTAAATTAATTAATCAATTCTTTTTTACTAGTTAAAAGTCGCTAATTATATGAAGGTGTTGGCTATACCCACCTGAGCGTTATATGCGCAAAAATACAGTACATAAATTTAATCAAAATTTTCATATGTTAAAATTACCTGCAGAACAAATGAGAACAACTACGCAATTTGATCCCATCTCCTTTACATATGCTCATACTACATAACATGCATTCAAAGACAACTTGATTAAATAAAAGGTCAACGTTTTCAAGAGCTTGTAAAGAGTTTCTCGTATCTAATTTATTTTTTTCATTCAGAAATTGTGATGCCACTCTAAGTTCCGTCTGATAGAAAAAAAATAATTAAATAAAAATAAAAAAATAATTATAAGAACTTTTTTTTTCCTTTTTCACCACTGATTTCTTTTCCACTGTATTTATTAAAAAGCTTGAAGACTTCAAGCTTTTTAAAAAAAAATAATTATAATAAAAGTTCTAAAAATATCCATTAAGCATGTCAACATATGTTATGTAATATGAAAATATGAAAACGTTAACAAGGTAATTTTAAAAAGTTAATGCCAACAGAAAATATTAAAAATTAATTTTTGCATTTAAACTATCCTAACTCTTTTCAGAGCCAAAGTTTTAATGAAAGTATAAACAACTAAGACTTTTTTTCAAGCATCTTACAAAATTTTCAAAAGATTTGCAATTTTTAATTATTGAAATCTAATTGTCCTTGTACTTTTTCAAATTCCCCTTTATTTTCACTTTTATTTGAAAATGGAACTTCTAATCTTGACTAATTTTAATTTAATAACTAATTAATTTGATCAATCACAGTGAATTTAACAAATAAATAAATATACAGGGTTTATCAGATCATAAGACAACATTTAGTTCAATTTAGATAAATTGCAAATAACTAAATTAATTAACGATTTTCTGTTTTTATAAGTTTTCTTTTATTTCGACACTTTCCGATCATAATTTGATAAATCCATTCTTACCATGATCTTCCCCACCATCTCATTTTCAAATTTTAATTCGATGAGTTCTTGATTTTGAATTTTCAAAATTCTTTGTTTAATTATTTGGAAAAAATTAATAGTTGGAAAGTGAATCAGTGTTAATGGAAGTTATGTTGAGAATTAAATCTTAAATATCTGTCTTGTTTATCATACAGAATTTGGTTACACTAACTTTATTATTTCTATTCAAGTCTAAGGACTTTGCATACTCACAGCGTAATTTATGACACCTGGTGTATTTAAAGTACGATTGTATTTGTAATTATAGAATTTTTGTGAATCGGGCTTGTGTTGAATTATTTATTTTACTTTTATCAGTAATTTGTTCTATCTGCCTATATTACAGACTCTAGCTTTGTCCATGGCACACATTTTTATTATATGTTAGTTTAATATATATCATTGTGGTGATTATTTATTGTCATTCAGATTCGTATTATTTGCGGTTGAAAATTTTATCTTATTTGATAATATCTTTATAATTTATCAAATTGCCTGGTAAATAAAATATATATCGAAAACGAACCCGGCAAATGATATCTTTTTGCCTTTTACCTATCGCTTGATATTGTGAACATGTGTAAAATTTGTGAGGAGCTTTGCATTTGATGCAATTGTACAGACTACAAATATGACACTGATATTGAACATCGTGATCTGAATAAATTATTGATCCGTGACATTGAGGCAGAATGCATTTATGAACTCGATCAATTAAGCCAATACAAAGATTTTCATATTTTTCTATCAAATCATCCGGTAGTATCTGAATAATTAAGAATTAAGAATACGTATTTTATGTTTTATCATTTTAAAGGAGAGCCCTCTAAAATGTAGAGCACTAGGCCCCTCCCCTTCACCAGCGATTTAAAAATTTTCAAAAATTGGATTGTCCATTTAATAAAGAACTTTTATTACTTTTTCCAATTAAAGAGTTCCCTTTCATTATATGGTTATGATTTTGTTTTCGGTGTATATAGTTTTATAATCCTACAATGTAGAGTATCGTAAGACGATTATTTCTCATTAAAGAACTATATATATTATATATATTAATATATATAACCATTACAAGCTTTGTGATACCCAGTGCAAATTTCAATAGTAGACTAGTTTCGAGCTTTTGGCTCTCATCAGTACTATGCAGGAGACGCGAAGATTTCTCTTCGCGCCAGGTAAGT
The DNA here is from genome assembly GCA_959609185.1 of Schmidtea polychroa. Classification (NCBI taxonomy): domain Eukaryota; kingdom Metazoa; phylum Platyhelminthes; order Tricladida; family Dugesiidae; genus Schmidtea; species Schmidtea polychroa. Next base: position 1,090 of record CAUHTR010001575.1, on the reverse strand, counting down.
ATACAATATTGCTGATTCAACTCTATAGCATACTTTCCCTGGTACACTGGAAATCACATCACTTGCAAATTAGCTAATTCACAGAAAAAATATCTGTAAACTTGAAAACATGGTGGATGAAAATCACCTCTGGAGACAAAAAAATAGTCTATACACAGAAACTGTGCATCCGTAAACCTTTAGCATTTTTAACTTGTAATGGTGTAAAATATTTTTACGGATATCTAACATTTGAATAATATAATCATAATTAATATATATAATTATATATATATATATTATAAGAACTTTTTTTACCAATTTCACTACTAATTTTTTTTCCATTGAATTTATTAAAAAGAGCTTGAAGACTATAAATCAGTAAATATATCAAAAACATCGATATATTTACTGATTTATAGTCTTCAAGCACTTTTTAATAAATATATATAGTTTTTATTGTACTTACTAGCCATGCCTTTCTTAATCACGCACTTGTATTGCACATGTCTCTCTTAATCATAGTTTATAAAAATCAATAATAAACTTTGGTTAATACATTTACTTAATAATGTAAATTATGGAAGATTACACAAATCAATGAATATTTTTAAAAATGTTATCAATAAAGTTCCATCTCTTGAGTGATAGATTATTTCCTCAATTGTGTAAAGAAAACGATGACGAATTCGGACGACTTATCTTACATACAGAAGTAAGATGGATATAGAAAGGAAATTGTTTAAAAGGATTTTATGCAATATTTGATACAATTGTGATTTATCATTTAAATTGACTATTAAAATAACTTTTAAAATAATTTTTAAATTGAATTTTTTAAATTGAAATTTTTAAAATTTAAAATTGAAAAATTAAACTAGCTTTTTAAAAAAAAGTTTTATTAGTAAATAATTTTTAAATAAATATATTTTAAATATCGAAATTTTAATAAATGATTTTGAAAATATTTTATTCAACGCTGAAAATTTGTTAGAAAATTATACAATATTTCATTAAATAAATACTTGGAATTATGTCGCTAACTTTTGAACCGGATTTAAAAAATAATTTAGAAGATGTGCTAGCAGCTTCTAATAGTTATATATATATA
>CAUHTR010001574.1:20000-75076 GCA_959609185.1 Schmidtea polychroa | reverse complement strand
GCTCAGAAGGAATTACAAGATCAACTTCAAGAGTGTATCCATAAGACAAAGATTCAAGATTTAAATTCCTACATTCATCCATTATTTTATCAAATCCATCAAGAACCCAACTAAATTCACCACAAGGTAATGATTGACTTAAAGCCCAACCATAAAGATTATTAATATCTATATATAGTAACTCTGTGTTCTCATCAGATTTTACGTAATGCTTATTCACAAAAGTAAGACCGCCTCTTATTCCACCCTCATAAAAGCTAAACATTTCGTTTCAGTTATGAGCTCAATAGGTTCATTTAAAGACATTAATGCAGAAGACCAAGACATACCAGGAATTCCGAAATAATTCAAAGGTTCCAATCTATTGTGAGCAATAGATTTCAACCGAAACTGATGAAAGAAATCAGCCAAAAGAAAACAATCAAGTTTTAGGTAGATCATCATATAATCTAATAAAGTTATGCATTTAGATTCTACCCAAATCTCCTGAGCTTTTTCATACTCAAGCTCAGTGACACCCTCCCAGATTGGGGGTAATTCATACGTAGTTTGTAGAACATCTAAAGAAGTGGCGAAATTATAAGGGAAGATTCCTTTTTCGGAAACTATGGTGCCAGAAAAAGCAGAATTAGTAAAAGGCAAAGAATTCAAAGTTTTGACTGCTTTAGCTAAAGAATCATTGACAAATTGATATGAATCAATGAATCTTAGGCTAATTTTGCCTAAATGAGCAATCAAAGATATAAATTTTTCCGTAGTTATTGGGATGCACCCTAAATTCCAATTTTTAAATTTATTTAATCCATATTTAAGTATATGGTGCATATCGTATCCCTTCAAGTTATGAAACACGATAGGCAAAATTTTATTTATTTTTCTATTTACGTTACAAGCGCTACAAGCTGCACCCAAGTATTTTCCCGTAAAATGATCGTGATCTCTAACAGGATCCACGATAGATTTCGTGCAAAGATAACAAACAGATGCACTAAGGAATTGACGTTGTTCAATTTTCGATAATTTAATCATAGGTTTCCTACCCATTTTATAATAAAAAGGAAGAACCTTATTTAATGCTATATCCTCTATAGCACTTAAAAAACTCTCGACGCAATCTAAACCTATGAACTGTTGATATGATTTAGATCCGTCAAAGTTATTTACAAGTAAAAGACCAGCAGATATTGGCATGTGTCTTTGGAAATGAAGATTATCAGAAGGTAAAATAGCCTCAAAATCGGCATAAACTACAAAAGGAGGAGTTACTGTTTTCGACCAGTCAGTAAACTGTAAGAATTTATTTTGAGGGAAAGTATAAAGAGTTGTTCCTAATTGATTACGTGAACATAATATTTCATGTTTTTCTAGTGCGTGTTTCAACCTAAATCCGTTCAAACATCGATGACACCATAATGATTGTATGCGTGTAGGACAAGTAGTGTTTATGTGGCAATTCATTAACTTATTTAAATTACTTATAGCTACGTAATGGAAATTGTTTCCTTTATTTAATAGTAGTAAATTAATTACAGTTCCATTCAAAACTTTGGAACGATGTATAATATCTAAATGTGGATGTTTTAAAACGTAATTATCTGTTAATTGTTTGCTATTGTCATAAGAAAAAACGTTAATTATTAAGCCGGGATTTTTGGCCTCGAATTTTCTAATGTCTTTTAATTTCATGGGTAAGTCTAATGGGTTATATATTAACTCAGATAAATTATAACTAGATGTCCTATTTCTATATTGTGTAACAACCTCATCATATTTTAAAATAGCTAAAATGCTATATAAAAAACATGAATCATCGGTGTTTTTTACATTAATTAAGCATTTTTTATTTTTTAGACAAGTAGGTAGTTCAATGAAACTCCTACCACTTAATCTACTTAGCCTACTTATTTTTGTTATGGTGAAGTGAATTTCAGTTATTTTTTTTATGATCCAGCTACTACCTAACTCTGTAATATTTATTATTTTCTCATTTAGCTCCCTAATTCCTTCGTCAAAAAATGTTGAAGTTAAAGGTTTTGCGTAATTGGAAATATTATTAACCTTTATTTCCCCGTCTTTTTCAAATTCGATAGTTATTCCGAATTGAATTTTGACGGAGCCTAATTCGTTAATAATATCTCTCAATTTTATAATTAATTGTTCTGGAAATATTATTTCCTTTATATTTAAGTCGCTAGTATTTAAACTTAATATTTGATGTGTACCCCTTAGATCTTTTTGTACTATGGGAACATTACCACCTATTTGCACATTGGTACTTCCATCCCAAGAGTCGAGTGAAAGATTATCCAATCCATCATTGGATTCACCTACATCCCAAGAGTCGAGTGAAAGATTATCCAATCCATCATTGGATTCACCTACATCCCAAGAGTCGAGTGAAAGATTATCCAATCCATCATTGGATTCACCTACATCCCAAGAGTCGAGTGAAAGATTATCCAATCCATCATTGGATTCACCTACATTCCAAGAGTCGAGTGAAAGATTATCAAATTCATCATAGGATTCAGCAACTAATCCGACCTGGGATTCAACAAAAGGCAATCCGACCTGGGATTCAATAAAAGGCAATCCATCATTGGATTCAGCAACTAATCCGACCTGGGATTCAACAAATGTATTTAATTTAATTTTTTTATTAGTAGTATTTATTTCAATAGTTGAAGGTCGTTTAAAAACAACATCTTTTTTAAAATTGAACCTATCTAAATGTTGTTTATGTTTATTATAAAAAACATTATATGTTAGGGGCTCACTAATCTTACATACGGGGCATATAAAAAAAGTTATATTATAATATTTTTTAGAGTAATAATTCTCCATTATAGAATGGCAATTATTATTATGTTCTTTCGACGAACAATAATTTGGGTAAAGTATACCTAAAAATATATACATTTAAAAATGTGGCTAAAACATTTGATAAAAATATTAAAATTTTCTAATAATTGTGCATGTATGCATCCAATCAAAATTAATTATTTGCTATAAATGATAATTTAATGAAATAAATTTAACAAAAAATGTCTACTATAAATAGTATCCTATTAGAAGAAAATAGTACATCAGTTATAGGTATGGTATGTAAACCTCCTATTCAGTTCCTTCAATATAATATGTACTATTTGAAATATCCTATTACTTATTCATTCAAGGTAATTTTTTATTTAATTATTTAATATTAATTTGTTATAGGAACCAGTTAATTTAAAACATGTCAATTCAATATTCAAATTGGAGATATTGGGGAAGAAGATAGAAAAAATCTTGGAGAAATTCTTAAATTAATTAATAAAGAAATGATTTTTAATGAAAAATTTACATTTATCAATTGTGAAAAAGGATGTAAATTAGATGAAGATAAAAAGTCAAAAGTTCGAATACTTATTCAAGGAGTCAAGATAAATGGAGTTATAATTAAACCAATTTGGAAAATTACAAATGTTTTTGAATAAATTTTTATATTTAAGTGTTATTTTAAATTAAATGTTGTTGAAAAAATTTTAAATTAAATGTTGTTGAAAAAATTTTAAAGTTAATAATTATTTAATAATAATAAGGGTCAGAATATTTTATTAAAGACTACTGCATGCTCACTGCAGACTACTATGTAGCTACGTGCTCACTGTAGACTACATTATTATTATTTATATTAGAGAAGTAGCTGCATGCTCACTGCAGACTACTATGTAGCTACATGCTCACTGTAGACTACATTATTAAGTTCTATCATTATAAAAAAAAATTTTGCGAGGGATTTCCCCTTATTTCATTATAAAATTTTATTTAAAATAATAGTAAAATATTAGATTATAAAAAATGAGTGAATTTCCTCTTATAAAATTTTATTAAAAAAAATTATATAAAAATATCATTAATAATCATTAAAAAATAATAGTAATTTCATCTTATAAAATTTTATTAAAAAATTGATAAAAATACTTACATTTGACATTTTTTTTCATAGTTTCATTCATTTCATAATTTTTGTTCACTGTTTCATTCATTTCAAAATTTTTGTTCATAGTTTTATTCATTTCTAAATTTTTGTTCATAGTTTCATTCATTTCAAAATTTTTGTTCATTTTCATAGTTTTTTAGTTTCAATCTTTTTTATCTAAAAAATAATTAAATTTTAATAATTAAAAAATAAAATTCTTACAATCCTTGGTACTAGCAAATTATGAGCAAATTTTAAAAACAAATCATTTATATACTTCTTCTTCTACTTAATACAATATGTAATAATTAAAGGATTAAATACCTTGCGTAATAATTAAATTTGATACCTTGTGTAATAATTAAAGGATTTAATATCTTACATAATAATTAATTAAAAATTTATTGAAATAAATTTTAATAGTCAACTAAAAATTTATTGAAATAATTTAATAATCAAATATATTGAAATAATTTAATAATCAAATATATTGAAATAATTTAATAATCAAATATATTGAAATAATTTAAATTAATTTTATCCAATTGATTTATTTATAAATTATAAAAAATCATTTACTTACTCTATTAATCAAGTTTTTTGTTATATGCTTATCGAAAAATAAAGATGGAATGCATTGTTTGCTACACTGAATTCGCTATAGAATTGTTTATAACTACTGCCTGTAACCATTCGTTTTGTACTAATTGTTTCTTAGAATGGTTAATTAATTATACTCATTGCCCGCTTGACAAACTTGAATTGGATTTATTAAAGAAGAAAGAATTATTTATAGATTATAGGAGATTAGTTAATCTGAAACAAGAATTTTATAAAATTCGTTTTAGATCCTGTATTAGAAATATCAACCGCAAACTGATGAAATATATAAGAAAAACACCTATCGATTTGGAATATATATTAAATAGTATCAGAGCACGTAATCGAAATTCTCCTTTTGCAAATTTTAAAAAATATATAATTGGGCTCAATGATTATTTGAATACTAATTTTTTCGGAATTAAAATACTTGTTGAAAATACTGATTCAGCATCAGATTATTTAACAAAAATATATCATTTAATTAGAAAATTACTAATTAATGAAAATAATGAAGAATTTATTGAAAGGATAATTGGTTCATTTATTGAAGATCAAATATACTTTAAAGATAATTTTATAACCAATATCCGCAAAAAAGCTCTGTATACATCTTTTATTTCCGATGTATTTTTACGAGATTTAACTGTGACTGAAGATGGTGTTGATATTCCATTCCAAGAATTTGATGAGGATACGATTTTAGATCCATTAGAAATTGACTATATAAGATTTGAACAAGACCTGTTAACTAATATTACATTAGTTCATCAAAATTTAATATCAAATCAATTGACACGGCTATTTGACAAAATTGGCTTATTTTTAGATGCTAAAAGGGAAACAAGAAAAAAATTAGCGATTTATTTAGGTTATGAATACAAATTAATGGAAAGATGTTTGTTGAATTATAGTAATCAATATTTAGTATATTTGGGAAATATACAATTTATTGTTGATAATATTTTAAATATAGAAGATATCGATGGTTTATTACAAATAACTCGAATGATAAGAATGTTGATCGAGCAAATTACTTGGGATGATGTTTTGAAAAATAAGCTCGAACAATTAATTGAGAATATTATTTTAATTGTGAATAATATTTTGTTTTGTGAATAAATTATTTTAATTGGGAATTTTGTGAATAATTTAAAACAACTTTTTATTATAAAAATTTATTTCATTGACTTTAACCAAGCCAAACAATGTTGTCCACATGTTTTTGTTATAGGATTTTGGTAACGTATTCGATTGTATTCAATTGGCATTGACATTGATTGTAGTTTATTGATTAATATAGGCGGATAATAGAATCCCATTGGATCAAATGCATATATTTTGTCTGGTTTCACGTATACTGCAAGCCAATGTTCACCATTCAGATTAGCGGATTGAGTATTTACAATTATTGCTTTGTTGACATCTAAATAAGGTATTTTGTCTAATGGGAAAACACCTAGAAATTCTTTTCCTAGTAATTTTCTTCCGATAACATGTATCTGAATAGAACTAAATTAATAATAATTAAATAATTTAAATTAATTCTTACTTCATATTTGATTAATTGATTTTCTATATTTGGTTTATATTATACCAAAACAGTACGAGTAGATGTAATTTGAATTTCTTTTTCAAAAACTCCATATACAATTACAGAAACAGCTTCAGTAAGTGAAGATGCGAATTTAATATCTAATCGTAAATTTCCACTTTGTGGTAACTGACTTTGATGAAGATCAAAATCTGGTGCCAATACGAATGTAAAGAATGGATACTTGCTCTTAAAATCAGACATGGTGATACCACAATTCATATTTTTATTTAGATAACCCATATTTCTAATAATCGATTGCATATAACTTGTACTAAAATCATCATTCTCAAAATCTTGACTATATTTTTCGCGATAATCACTTCCTTTACTTAAAGTTATGGACTTGACATTAAAGTGATCAAATATAGAAAATGATTCTGAAAACGATCCACTAAATCTTTTACTAGATTGAAATGCAACAAGTATAAAATTAGGTAATCGTCTATCTCCAAATATTTGTTCTTTATAAAAAGAGGAAGAACCAATAGGTAATGAGAAATCAACAACTTCTTTGCTTCTTAAAGGATAAATTGCATTTTTTGTAGACAGACCAATTTGATGTCCTGCCAAAACCGATGGTTCAACACGAACTCTTCTAACCATTAATTTTGCGTCTAATAATAAAATTTTCGGTTCAATTTTCGCACAAGTTAAACTAAGTGTTGGATTTGATCTTGTTAATTTAATTTGAACACTAACACCTGGTAGTAAATATTTAGGTTGATCAAAGAAATCAAATTGAAGTGGGGAACATAAAGAAAAGGATTTTGATTTTTCAATCCATGTTTTTCTCGTAAGATCTTTGTTAGTATACCCCATTCCACCTAAAGATGTTCGTTTAGTATCTCCGTCATAATTTATAAGTGTTTCAATTAATGCTTTGTGGGCAAATCTATCATTTGATCCTTCAACTTTGATTGAATTAAAAATTAATTCAACATCTTTAAAAAGGGTTTGGAAGAAGAAATTATTTGGAATTACTTCTGATTCGCCTAAATTCTCACCTAAATTATTAACAACTTTCAATTGAATATATAACAAAGTATCATTCAAATCTAAATATTCAGTCTGCGATCCGTTTATGTAAAATTGAATCGAAGAAGAACCAGCATCTGTAATTGAATTCCTTGGGTATATATCTTCAAATGCTCCATGTTCAATCACTGCTTGGGGAGAAGGTCTATCAAAAAGACATAATTCTGATTTAGCACTAATCATTTTTCAAAGATGGTACCATATCCTTTCATTCTTTTGTTTATATGTTTCTTCATAATTTTTCGACGTTTAAGTATTCCGCCTTTTTGTTCTTTATCATTTTTAAATACATCGGATACTTTATTAATTACTTCAGGTAAGTGTTGCATCACAGCTGGTAATGATTCTTTAATTTCAGAAATTGCATTTGATTTTAAAGCAGGCAAGATATTTGCATTGTTATTTATTACGTCATTAGCTGTTTTCATACCAAAATTTCCTATTCGTCTAAGAATTGGGAGTGCAAATCTACCTATTGTCTTCAACCAACCGGTTCCATATTGTTTACCAACAAAATATGGTAAATCACCACCCGATTGGTTACTACTATAAAAATGTATTATGTCAGGATTACTCATTTATTTTACGAAAATGTAATGTCAAATATGTTTTATCTTCTTTTCCAAATATATATTTTCCACTATCATCTCGTATATTGATTTCTATATTGTTTATATATGAAGACGATACAGGTAAGTACATTGGATTCTTTTCAATTATTTGTACTAAATCATCTTTTTTATGTTTTTCCACCCAAATACATTTCAAAAGAGGGACCAATGTATCACCAACAATAATTGGTTCGATAATATTTGTATAGATCATCAATTGTTGATTGCGTTGTAATACTTCAGGTTCTTTAAAACCAATAATAAGTTTGTCAGTATATTCTTCTTCTAATAATCCTAAACTATTAGCTAAAAATTTACTAAATTGAACTTTACTGACATCATCATCCATTACAATTTTAACGATTTTTCCTTTTTGAATATCAACAGATTTAAATGGACGAGGATAAAAGAGTGATAGTTGATCATTTATTTGTGAAAGATCTGTAATGATATTTTCTTCGAATGTATCAGTATACTCAACATCGTAATAATATTGTATAGTTAATCGAATTGTATCAAACTTTATTTTTCGATTATTTGGAGGAATAGTGATTTGGTTCAAGTTTTCTTTAAAATTTATTTCTTTTTCTGAAAATCCCAATTTTTGTGCTTCTTTAATACTATCGAATTCTACTTTAAAAGGAAAATATTTACAATTAATGTTCAATGTATTTCCATCAATATATATTAAATAAAATGGAGAGTCGTGACTGATTGTATATTCATTTTTTTCTTGGTTATAGTAAAAGTATTCATAACTTGTATGTAATACACTTTTACTATATTTGACATTTGAATTGCTGTAAAAAGGAAAATAATTATACACAAAGGTAAAGTCCATGAGAGCTACTTCCCATTCACCATCCAAGTAAATAGGATTTTGAAATTCAACATTAAATTTACCAGCTTCATTATTTGGATGAGTCTGAGGACAACTATTAGAAGGTAAATTCACATAAAAATCTTTTTTAATCATTTATTTTACGAAAATGTAATGTCAAGTGTGTTTTTGTATCTCTACTAAATTTTATTAATTTTCCACTATCATCTCGTATATTGATTTCAATGTTGTTTATAGAAGAATTAGAAATTGGTAGATACATTGGATTCTTCATTTCTAGTTGCACAATTTCTCCTTGTTCATATTTTTTTATCCAAATAGATTTCAATAACGGAACTCTTACATCTCCAACAGTCAATGGTTCGATAATATTTGAGTAAATAAACATTTGTTGATGATGATTAAATAATTTTGGAATTTTTGTTCCAATAATTTCTTTCTCTGTAAATGTTTGTCTCTTTAATCCCAACGTTTTTGTTAAATTTTTATCAAAGGATATTGATGAAATGTTATCAGCAAGACTTATTTTAACCAATTCATTATTTTGTATTTTTAAATCTTTAAAGGGAGACGGATTAATTGTCATTAACTGACCATGTATTTCAGATAAAGTATTGATGTATAGTTCATCTTCGAAATAATGTTCAAATTTTGTTTTTTCAACAACGCTTATAATTATACCAAATTGATCAATTGTTTTATCTTCTGTAAATTTTGGTAATTTAATTCGAAAATGATCACTATCACTAATAACCGATACTGATTTTAATCCAAATTTATTAGCATGTTCAAAATCTGGAAACGTTATTTTAAATGGAACATGTGGACAAACAACAACCAAATTCTCATATCTTTCAATGAACATGTCAACTTCAGGAGTATTTTTAGGATTTATTACTTCAAAGGTTCGATTTGAATTATTTATTCTAAAATATTTAATTTCTTCATCCATCTTTACTTTTTCATATTGTATCAATGAATTACTGTAATAAGGAAAAGTATTATACACAAAGGTAAAGTCCATGAGAGCTACTTCCCATTCACCATCCAAGTAAATAGGATTTTGAAATTCGACATTAAATTTACTAGCTTCATTATCAGGGAAAATAAGAGGACAACTATTAGAAGGTAAAATAATATAAAAATCTTTCATAATATTTATTTAATCAATTGATTTTCGGATATCCAAGATGGAGTTTCATAGCCATGCCATTTAACATAGTATTGTTTATATTTACCATCTTTTTTGGTTTTTAAAATCTTTTGAATTCTAAATATTGTAGGAGCAGGAATTACTTGGAGTTCTTGTTCATAGAATTTACCAGTGATTGGTTTGTTTTCATGATCAACTATCACATACATGACAGGATTCTGTTTTGTATCGATTTTAAAAATTTGATATACTTCATCACTCCAATTATTATCAAAGTTTTTGATGAATGGTGAAGAATTGATTTTACTAATTCTTACATGATCACCAACCTTGTATTTTGGTTTATTGATTTTCTCTAACTTTGGTTGATTTTTAGTAAAATCTGCAGGTGTTTGTCCTTTTAATCCTCTGTGTGGTGAATGATTGTAACTGAAAATAATTTTTGGCAAAACATTTATCCAAGTTTTATTACCTTGATATACAAAATATTTTTTCAAACGATCTCTTAAAGTTCGATTAAATCGTTCTACATGAGCAGCTTTGAACTGAGAAAATACCGAGTAGTGGTTAATTCCTTTGATAACCTCTTTAACTTTGCTGTTATAAAATTCTTTACCTAAATCATATATTTAAAAATTAATTAATTAAATTTAATTACCTAAATCCGTTTGTAAATTAATAGGTTTAACATCTGCAAACATTTCTTTTATCGCATCAGCCATTTCATTTGCAGATTTAGTTTTTGTAGGAACAGCACGAGCATATCTATTAAAAACATCTATACAAGTCAGAATATATTTGTACCCCTTGTTAATTTTTGAATAAGGTATCATTTCCATCAAATCCATTTGCCATACATCATTGTTTCCAATTGTTTTGTATGGTCTTGTTGGAAATCGTTTCAACATTGGTTTATTTAAACTATATGCTAATTGATTAGATAACCATTTCTGAGTTTCTTTCTTTGAATTATTCACTCGTTTTGTTAATTTTTCTACGCCACCAAAACCATCTGGATCTTTTGGGTTTGTCCATATTGTTTTTAACTTTTTCTCTATTGTTTTCACTTTTTTCACTTTTGTTTTCACTTTTGATTTCACTTTTTCCACTTTTGTGTTGGTTTTGTGATACGTTTCCTTCATTATTACAACAAGTTGTCAAAATATTAAAATCTACAATATTTTTATTTGGTAATGAACTCTTGACACCCATTAAGAACTTAATGATGAGATTGCACTAATTGCAGATAAGACTATAGGAATTAGTGCACCCAAGAACCCTCCTTTTTGTTTATATATTATCTTTCTCATTAGACGACGATTTTTTGTATCAACTAGAGATAAAAGTGATCTTTTATGTCTTTGCAATACTAATCTTTTAGCTTTAGTTATATTTACATTACCACGGACAACATTTATAATAACTTCAAGTAAATCATCAATAACAAATGATGGAAAAGACTGTAAAATTGATATTCGTTTCGAATTTGGTGCCTTTATTAAAGCATTAAAATATGGTAAACTCCGTTCAAATTTCATTATTATTATTAATTTACGCGACAGATTGTTTATAATTTGATCCACTTCTTGATTTGTTTCTTAGTTTTTGTACTTTTTGTACTTTTTGATCCACTTTTTGTTTTCTTTGTACTTTTTGTTTTCTTGGTAATTTTCTTCGAAACACTTGGAAGATTTTTAACAACTACTTTTTTAAATGACATGATTAATTTTATTTAGTTTTTAGTTTTGTTTATAAATCGTAACACCGTTTATATTAAAAATATCAGTTCTAATACGCATATCATCTGGACATTGTTGTGTAAAATCAAAAAATAAATATCCATGAGGAATTTTTGTCGCATCTTGGAATGAATCAATCAAAAATTTTCTATTATTTGGATAAGCTTGTCTTGCAAGAAAATCTATTATTGTTTGATCTCTAGGATTTTTGAAAATAATTAAATATTGGACATTTAAATTACGTGTTCTATGACTTCCACCTTGATGAAAAAGATTTTGTGTAATGAAAATAACTGTAACTCCGCAATGTCTACAGATTTTTGTAAATAAATTATTAAAATCTTTTTCTTTATTTGCTTCCTGGTACAGATCATCGATAATAATAACGTCACCTTGGCGTAATCTAGATGACCAATTTTTATCAAATCCTTTAATTATTGTCATTTTTAATTTACAGAAACTGTTTTGAGTTAATCCATGTTCTTCATCTGCACCTCGATGCCAATATATTTTATTAAATTTAGATTTAAACATGTTTGATTGTAATAAATTACATACAAATAAAGTTTTCCCGCTTCCACTAGGTCCTACAATTTGATATACTGCGTCATTTCTTAATTCCATTTTTTAATTAAATTATTTTATTTAATTTGTTTATAATTACAATAATTAGAATGATCAGCAACATTAATTATAGAGGAAGATGTGTAGTAAATGGAATGAAGTTCCCATCAGGAAAACCTCAACATGTTGTTGACAGAAGTGGAAAATATCCAATTTTATTCTTCAAGAGCGGGAAATGTAGGATAATGGGATGTAAGAAACCATTACAGGAAGGCGATCTCAAATATCAAATTCAAGATTTACAAATCCAATCAATTACATTAACAATAGATATGGGTACATGCATTGATTTAAATGCATTGTCAAGGAAAACCGATAGTTACTACGAGCCTGAAATATTTCCAGCTTTACGTATTCTCAAGTATAACCCACTATGTGTAAATGTTTTTTCAAGTGGGAAAGTTGTTATATTAGGGATTAAAACATTTGATTATTTTAATCAAATTCAAGAAATTCAGAAATTCATTAAATCATTAACTATAAATATCACAACAAATGAAGAAATATTGGAATATTTATTAAGTTAATTAAATTAATTTAATTAATTGTGTTTAAATTAACTGAATATCTACAATAACAAAAATTCAAAAATGGATGACGATAAGCAAGCTTACATATTCCAGACTATATTAACAAAGATGGAAGAATTGTTCCCGAATATAAAGAACAGACTTTCGTATTGTGCTCCGGAACTATTAGCTTATAGAATCAAACAATTAACGGGGATCAATATAGAAGAACTTATACGAAGACATTTCGAATCTGTCCAAGAATCTAGATTTAAATGCATAGACGATTGTGAAGTATGTACGGATCCGATGAAATTACCATGTCCGTTTAGATGTAGATGCTGCCAAGAATATAAGATGAAAGAAGTTGTTCATATTTTACTAGCAGAATTAAGAAGAGCTTATTACAAGCAATTATTGGATGAATAAATTTTATATCTTTACATTTGTTATTTGTTTGTGTCTAGTTCATTTTTATGTATTTGGTTGATATATTATTAATATTATTATTATTATTATTATTATTATTATTATTATTATTATTTCATTAAAAATTTCCATTAAAAATTACCATTAAAAATTAACTTAAAAAATTATTTCATTAAAATTTTCATTAAAAAATTTCAATTCTCAAACACCTTCTATTATTTCAACTTTTTGTTAATAAATTTTAAAATCTTACTTTAATTTACTTATTACATTATTTTAATTTACTTATTTAAAAATTATTACTTTAATTTACTTATTTTACTTTAATTTAAAATTTTTGACCATTGATTACTTAATTTTAAAATTTGGACCTTAATTAACTTTAATTTAATTTTTAGAACCTTAATTTAGTTATTTGAGCCCATTCATTACTTTAATTTAAAATTTTGGACCTTGATTTACTTTAATTAAAAATTTGAACCATTATTTACTTTAATTTAAAATTTTTGACCATTGATTACTGTAATTTAATTTTTTAGAAATATTATTTACTTTAATTTAATTTTTAGGACCATAATTTAATGTAATTTAATTTTTAGAACCATAATTTACTGTATTTGAAAAATTTGGATCATTATTTACTTTAATTTTAAAATTTTGACCATAATTTAATGTATTTGAAAAATCTGGACCATAATTTACTGTAATTTAATTTTTAGAACCATAATTTACTGTATTTGAAAAATTTGACCATAATTTAATGTATTTGAAAAATCTGAGCCCATTAATTACTTTAATTCGAAAATATGAACCTTAATTTACTTATTTAGACCATAATTTACTGTAATTTAATTTTTAGAACCATAATTTACTGTATTTGAAAAATTTGAGCCATAATTTACTGTAATTTAAAATTTTGGACCTTGATTTACTTTAATTAAAAAATTTACCACGTTTTTTAGTGTAGACCACCTTTTTCTCAGGACCAAGGAGACCCACCTGAATTGAACTAGAAAAAATCCATTCTTTTTTATTGAAGACCGCCTTTTTGTATTGAAAAAATTTTATTTGTATTGAAAATCCCAGGACCGTCGAGACCCCCTCACTATAGTCTGAAAAATCCATGCTTTTTTATTGAAGACCGCCTTTTTCTATTGAAAAAAAAAATTTTGTATTGAAAATCCCAGGACCATCGAGACCCCCTCACTATAGTCTGAAAAATCCATGCTTTTTTATTGAAGACCGCCTTTTTCTATTGAAAAAAAAAAATTTTGTATTGAAAATCCCAGGACCATCGAGACCCCCTCACTATAGTGTGGAACAATTGCGTAATAAAATCGTGGAACAAAAAAATCGTGCAACAAAAAAAATCGTGCAACAACCCCCCCCCCGGGGGGGGGGGGGGTAATTGTTGCAGCGGGCTCATAACTACCTACTCCCGTCTCCCGGTTAACTATGACCCGGGAGATGTGTATCTCCTGTCTTTCCGTTTTTGCAATATTTTACAATTTTTAAAGAAAAATTGCTGTTTTTGAAGTTTTAACTTTTATTTGATTACTCTAAAATAATGATAGTCAAGATTTATTTTTGCTCACAGTCACCGGAAGTTTAGGTTGTTTGTTCGCGGCGAGCAATTTTATGTTTTTCTTCTTACCCACGTTATTAGTCTGTCATTGTCAGATTTTTTCCACTTTTAAAATGTAAAATGTAATATGTAAAAATAATTGTTTTGTTTAAATCTTTATGGTATTAGTCATCATATAGTTAAAATCACTAACATGTATAAACCAAAAAGGTGAAAAAACACCTGTTATATTATTTCTTAAGCGTTATACTGCTCGCAATTTTATAATCTCCCAGGTTCGAGGTTGTGGGAGTTGGCAACGCTAATTAAAAAGGAGATTTGCAAACTAATTAGATTTCTAGATATAAAGTACAATTTTATCAAATTTTATTTATATTCAAAATAATATAAATTTCTTTAGCTATTTCACATAAAAATATAATGGATTATTATTCAGGTTTTATGATGGAATTTTTTTTCAAAAAAGGTGTGACCAAAATCATGGGAAAATAGAAAAAAATTGTAATATTAGATTTCATTGACTATATTTACGCAATTTTAAAATCAAAATATATTTTACGGAAATTAATTTAGCAATCAAATATAAATAAAAAATATATATTTATTAGCTAATACAATATCGTTTTGAACTTTTGAATGGCGATCGTTGGAAATCTGAATTAAATCTTTATTTCGTATTTGTTCCATTTCTGCTGACTGAGATTAGCGAAAGTAAATAAGCGACCTATAATTAATATTGTTTCCAAATAATAGGTTTGGTTTTTCCTTTTCAAACTTCAAATGCGAACTACATGTCTCTGGCACTATATATATGAGTGTACTCAAGATTTTGTTTTTGGGGTTGAGTTAAAGCTGCATAAAACGAATTAATATGATGCTCAAATTTTATAAATTCAGTTAATTCATTTCGATATAATTGTTAGACGCAATTAAATTCAAGTCTTCTTCAAGCATTTATTTTTATAACAACTTCAAAAATTGTGCCGTTTACTAGAATATTTAAACACCGAGGCGTGATAATTATTAATATTAATGTAATTACTGGTCATACATTTAATTGATTTAATTTAATATAATTTAATATAATATGATATAATTTAATATAGAATTTAAATATACAAATTTAACAGAAATAATTATTTCTACTAACTGATCTCACTTCTACCATTTAACCATAATAATTTTATATAGAGGTTTACTAACTCCTTACAATAATGAAAAACCGAGCGGGACTATTCAGTCCAGCCGTTTCAGTCCAGCCGATTCAGTCCTCACCAAATCAGTCCCGACTGCTTTCAATACTGACCGTTTAAGTCCGAACTCCTAATTTTGGATGAAAGAAAACGAAAAACGAAAAAAGTAAACAAAAACATTAGTATTAGTAAATATTAGGAATTATTAATGGCTGGATTTGCTGGAGCCATGGCCAATCGATTTCTGATCCTTTGAATAACCTTCCTGTTTGCATCTTTATTTGGCATCTGACCCATCGTTGCTAGATTCCATGCTCTGGATGACATGGTTTATGATTTGTGCAGGTTGTTCCATTGTTTCCTCGGCTCGCCTCTTTATCGATGTTTTAACTTTAACCACCCCAACTTGAGCAGCATTGCTTCGTGACTGTGACCCCACTTCTATTGACTATGGCATCGTTAAGATCAGTGTTAATCCGGGCTTTGCATTGTCCCTGATTATCGCATCTCCAGAACTTCTTTTCTCCGTTTGCGCTCATTTTATGGAAGCTGAAAAGATGCCCTTCATCTGCCAACTTCTTACGTCCTCGTTGAGACTTCAAATCATCAGTCATGACGGTTAGTTTAGTTAAAATTTAACGTTTTGCGAATAAATAAATTAATAAAAATATTAATAATTCCTAATATTTACTAATACTAATGTTTTTGTTTACATTTGTCTAAGCGTGTTTTCGTTTTCTTTTCGTCACGAATGTTTCATCCAAAATTAGGCGTTAGGACTTAAACGGTCAGTACTGAAACAGTCGGGACTGATTTGACCAGGACTGAATCGGCGGGACTGAAACGGCGGGACTGAATAGTCACGGACCGATGAATGATAATTATATAATGAATTAAATATTATAATGACAATACTTACATACGTATTCATTATATGGCTAAAATTTAAGCCACTTCGTAAAATGATAAATCTACAATGAAGAACGAGTCTACGATTATGATGATAAAAACTAGTCTACAAATAAAATGTTTAGCTATTTCATGAATTTCGGCAATTCCATGCATATTCAACTCGCAGAAATATTTATATACCAATTTAAACATGAAGCAGCCATTTATTATCGTCTTTGAAGAGTAAAACGGGAGGCTTATTCAACAAATTTAGGTGTGTTCACTATAAGATAAATAAATTGCTAAATAAACTAAAATTACCAATTTAGTGAAAAAATAAATATTTAAATAAATACAATTTGCTCTAAAAGACAAGTGGAGATAAGTTCGAATTCACTTATGGGGTTGGGACTTTGGGAATTTGATATTTATTTTAATACACTTCGCCTTCTCATCATGATAAGAGAAACTGTTTGCAATAAATTTTTTGCATTTAATTTATAAAGTATAAAAGTATAAAAGCTTACAGATTTTCTGCGCCAAGCCAAAAAAACAAGCGATATGATATTTATAAAATAACGCCAATCAAACATTCTTTTCACATTTATTTTCACGATATATTTCGACAGTTTTCCTGTCATCATCAGGTGGGATATAATAACTATGTAAATTAAGGATTTTAAACAAATTTATTAATTATATCAAAAACTTTTTTATTTAATAAAAACATTTAATTATTTTTAAAAATTATAATTAAATTAATATATTATTTTTAAAATTTTAGCATTCAGAATTTAATTTAATAATTTAAAAAATTTTATTAATTATTTAATTTAACACAACAATCAATACATACAATATACAAGAAAAAATATTATCTAAAAACATTTAAAATACAAGTATTCACTGCATTCTGCACATTATTTTTTGAATTCAATGACTTTATCAACAACGTCTCACAAATCACAAGTTCCCAATAATTATCAAAAATTTTGAATAAAATTTTAAAATTAGACATACCTATTTTAATTTTACAGCCCTTATTGTGCTCACTAATATGGGTCAAAGCCTTTGGTATACAATGTTTTCGAGCTCGAATACAGAGATGACGGGAAGTCTCTCCAGTGTATGTGGCATTACACACATTACATGTAAATTGATAAACGAGATTTGAACACAATTCAACCGGAGTTTTTGACTTATTAATAAACATATTGTGTACTTTCCATGAAGTTGACACTATCTTATAGTTTAAATTCCCTAACTGCTTTCTTATCTGCACTTTATAATCCTTAAAACCTTCTGAGTACGGCAATACCAACACCAATTTAGGCTCATCATCCTTGCTCACACTATTTAATTTATTTGACTCATCAAACTCACACACATCAACAACATCACACCCAGATTTTCTCAAACATGGATCCTTAGGATTTTTAATAAATTTGTCAACAGTCTCTCTTACCATAATTAATAAAAAAGATTTTGAATAACCGTTCTTCATTAACAATTCAACCAATTTGTCGACACTTTACTGAATTTTCAAAAGTAGAAGACAAAGATCATGAACGATAAATCAACCCCTTCACCATATTTCTTTTATGATATTTAGTGTACGAGGGAAACAATCCGATAAAGTTGAATCAACAATATTGTATACTTACCCAGCGCGAAGAGAAATCTTCGTGTCTCCTGCATAGTACTGATGACAGTCAAAAGCTCGAAACTACTCTACTATTGGGACTTACACTGGATATCGCAAAGCTAACGCTTTTTAATTTTTTTGTAAGTAATCCGACAAAAATAATATTTTACTTTTTTAGGAGTAACAGAAAAGTACAATTTTTTCATGATCAACAATTAAATTACTAAATTTTTATGATAAATACAAAAATAAATAGTGAATTGAAACTTTAAAATTAATGAAATATTTAGTTAACTCAAAATCATTTTTAAAAGACTTGATTTCCATCATAAATTTATTTATTACAATTTTTCTTTTTTCCATAAACGTGTCAACAATCTATTATTTAATAATTAAATAGCATAACTTTTTTAAATGGAAAATTACTCTTATAATCTAATTAAATAAATTTAAAAAATTTGATTATTAAAAATATTATTTTTATTTCTTAATGAAAATGATTTGTTTAAATTAATTAAACATTTTTTGAAATCGCTTTATCTTTTAAAACAAAAAACATGATTTTCAGTATAATTTAAAGATAAAATATTTTATCTTTTTGTTTAATTATTCATTCACAATTGAAATTATTAAGCATATGTAGAAAGATTTTTATTAATATTTCATAGATTTCAGTTTTTGATTAATCTGAGTCGTGAGATTTAAAAGAAAATTTTCATTGTTTCAGATTGCTTTCTGTTGATGAAAAAAAATTATTTATTAATTTTCACTTTTTATTTTAAAAATGAAATATCCTTTAAAAAATAAGAAAGAATTTTTTTTATACATATTTTTAAAATTTCTTTTAAACATTTGTATAAAATAGTTTGAAATTAATTCGTTGGAATTAAGAAAATGCTATTTACTTAAGAAAATTAATTTAATTTTAATGAAAAAAATGTTCAAAATATTTTATTTATTATCAAGAAAATAATCCACAATTTGTGTTACCTGAGAAAATTAATTTTTATCTCTAGTCATAATGAAAATAAATGAAATAATAAAAGTAAGGGGATAGATGGAATGAATGTGAGCTAAAAATGAAAAATTTAATTAAAATATGTAATTATTGTATTGTCAGAGGAAATTTTTAAGTATGCAGTTTGAAATCAATCGTGTATGTGAAAGTGAGTTAAAATTAGACTAAAATAAAGGACAAAACAAAGGTTTTAAAAATAAATATAAAATAATAATTTACTATAGAATTGATAGCAAACCAGAATATAATGGATCATAGAGATGGATTATGAAATCTTGAAGACTGAAGTGGAGAAGGGTTCTATGTGAACAGTATTTGAACATAGGTTAGTCGGTCCTAAGCGAGCTGGTAACTCATTTATCATATGAAGATGATAGTGCTTATATTTGACACATTCGCCTTTTGTAGCGAAAAGGAATCAGTTTAATATTACTGAACTTGAAATTGGTTGTTTCGACAACAGATGGTGATATCAGTTAATTATAACATTAACCTTTAAATACCCACGACTATTTTATTAAAAATAAGAATGTACACTTTAAACATTAATTTCTTCGAATACTAAAACTACGATTACATCATATATGACATTTCAAAATAGATTGAAGTTAGTAGCACTTCGTAAAATTGGTTTGCATGGGACATTTTGAATGTTTACATAGAAATATAGACTTTAACGGTTGTCTCTAGTATGATACGAGGAGTTTTAAGGATTAATAAAATATAAAAGTAGTTATTACGAAATTTTACCGAGAATTTAAAGAGATTACGACATCAAATAAATGATAAAGGATTCTGAAATTTTATTGAGGTGATTATTATTTCACTGTGCAAGGTAAAAAAAATACTTTTTGTATTTTTGTTTTCAAAATGTTATTCATAAAGTTCAAAAAATATGCTGTCACAGTAGATTTTATAAATAATAAACATCAGTAGGTATATCTGTATTTTCTGCATATGACAATTATTTGCATATTTTGTATATTTATGTTAAAGGTGAATTTCGAGAACATTTTATTTAGAAAATACCACCTAATGTATGTTTACAGGTCCGATATTTACATGATTGCTATAGATGTTGGAAATTAGTGCGACTCTTGGGTGTCACTTTTGAATAATACGAAATACCTCTTGACTAATACATTTATGAAGTTAATGAAATTACGCAATAATCACAAAAGTAATTACAGGTTATTAAGACTTTTTAAAAGTTTAAAAATGTTTTATTAATAAAAGTCTTCAACAGATTCGTCATCTTCAGAACATAAATCATCAGTAGTTTCTACTCTATTCCGGCATAAATTCCGCAATTCCTCTGACGTGAGACTATCATTGAGGTTAACTTTACTGCAATCCGTCCAATGAATTAAATTGATGCGTCGGATTTTCTCGCATTCAACAAACTCGGATTTTGAGTGAGGCAATCGGAAAATATCGTGTTGTACATGTGCAATTTCGTCTCCATTATCGCAAACTACTCTTGCTAAACTTCCTTGATTTATTTCTGCTAATTGATCCTTGGTAAATTGTTCAGCAACCTCATAATAAAGACGATCGCCATCTCTTAATCGTTTGAATTGAGTTGCTAGAAGGCAACTAAAGGTTGGTCCAACGAGTGCTGTCGGAAGTTTCTTTTCAACTACTGCACCAGCGAATAAATCGACATTTCCCGGATGACCATAAACTTGGCGCATTTTTTCTCGTATCTCTGCTGATGGAATTTCATTAGAAAATTCTTCAAATGTTTCAGCTTTTTTTAGTCCACATAATTCTCTGAATGAATTATAACTTGGGATACCATGATCTCTTCCCCTTTGAATGTTAAGCGAACCTAAATCAAGAGCTATTTCATTTGCCATGATAAATAACTTTTCTGTCAATTCAGAATTCATTGGGTTTTCTGGCTTAACTGACTTCGATTCCTTGGCAAATAGACCTCTTAAAATTGGATCAATTCCTCCGTCTTCAATCATTTTTATTGGAGCAAAAAATGCCTTGTGTAAAGGTAAATGTTTTTCGGGAATTTCTTCAAAGTTTTCATCTAATCTGTAAATGATAGGGTTAATTAACGTGTGCCCAAATCTCATAGCGGCAGAGGCGAAGCTATTAAAAATCGAGGAATCCACCGACTCATTGTATCCTTCATATTTTCCTATTATACTCATTTTCTCTCCAAGGATAATTGGAAGCCAATCTCTGTATGTTATTTTTTGCATTAGAGCACCAATTATTTTACGGGCTTCAAAAAATAATTTATCACCATCCCAATGTTTGTTGATTATTTTTAATTCATCTACTAATCGGTTGTGCTCCCGCAACCAAATGGTATGCATTGCCAGAAGTCCAAGATTTTCATTGCTCCTGTGATCGCCGGCTTTGAAACATTCAACGTGTTTCATGGCAATGTCTTTTTGACAATCGACTAAACCGTTGATATTAAATGGAAGGAGAAACTTTTTCGAATTGCTATTCATTCCTACTCGTAATTTTCCATCGTTGTGCGTTAAATTTCTTAGATTTCTCGCTTCTTCTGGATTGTTTCCCGTAATACGTTTGATGCGTCTATATAAGACGTAATTTGATTAACCTGTTCTCGATATTGAAATCCTGAAACAATTGAGGCATCTCCTGAACCACAAGTAGCAATTGATCTAGAAAATCCAATGCATGGTCTATTGATTCTAGGATCTCCAGGTGGAACCAAAATAGGAAAGCATGGAGGACTGTTAATGCATGTTTCATTACAAGGTAAGCCTCCACTGCCACTACTTATTCCCGGATCAACTGGTGCAAAATCTAAATCATGATCGAGAAACTGACCCCATTGCATAACCATTACTGATAGATTCGGATTTGGTATTATCTACACGTGGAGTTATTATGTTATTATTAAATATATATTCAGACTTTATTGGCACGTAGGAGATTTGATGAAACGACTCTAGCACTTGGTTTCGGGAATCCAAAATAATTTTTTTCAACATTCCCATCCGATGGGTGTAAAAATTTTATTTTCATATTCTGGCTTCAATAATCTATTGAAGGGTGTGACAGAGGATCCTCGATTGGGATGTTTGAAATTATTGCATTTCCCATCGAAACTTCGATACTTTTTATGAAAGCATTGATATTGAGAACAGGATTGAGTATTGACTGAACCCTGACATCCGAAAGCTTGTGAAAATATTAGCCAACTGTTCTGGAGATAAGGAAACATTATTTCTGGAGGATTCTTCGATTTTATTTGTTGAATTTTTGCATGTTTTTTCGATTTCATTAAATAACTCGATAACCTTTTCACGTTCATCATTGAGTCTTGAAAGTAATTTGGACGCTTTGTTTGGTTCTCGAAATAGTGATTGAATATCCATCTTAGTTTTTGTTTCAGTCAACACTGAGTTGATTAATGTTCTCGCAGAATTCAATGTTTCATTGAACTTCTTTCTACCGATTTCGCATGGACTCAAATCTTTGACGATATCGTTTTCTATCAAGGTTATGTTCACTGATTCACGAATAGATCCAGCATAATTTGTTACATAACACATGTACTGTGCTTCCGTATCTGCATGGGTCACATCATCAATGATCAGCTTGTTTTTTTTTATAGCGTACTTTCCACCAGTTTCAATTAAATGTCGTCGTGATTTAATTCTCAACCACTGAATAGTCGGTTTTGGAAATCCAAGAGCGTTGCAAACAAAAACTACTTGTGAACCTTTCTTGACCGCAACACTTGTAGGTTTCATGATGAAGTAGGGTTTTTGATTTTCAACTAAAGTCAACGAAGCAGAGGCTTGTATTGTTTGTTGGTTATTTGTTGCGACACAGGTAACCTTTCCGTGGTAATGTTCTTTAGCCATTTGTATGATCAATATTTGATTTCTCCAGTAAAATTTAATGTGCTCTGTGCTTTCAAAAGGTAAAATCCATTTTACAATCGTGCTGTTAATATCTAAGACTTTACATTCAAATCGAGCACTTTCTCCTAAAGCTACTTGAATATCCTGGGGAGAATTGACGATAGTCGGAGCCAATGTAGCTTCTAGAAAACGTTTTTCGCAATTTTTTCCAAAATTAATTTTTCCTAATTCTTTAGTTTTGGTATTCTTCCGGACTTTCACATCGAGTATTTGGAGAAATCAGACGATTATTTCTGAGATTTTCCGATGAGAACCTCATTGAACAACCGCAATGGAAAGGATTTCCCGAAAGGTCGATTTGTTTTAAATTGACCAATTTTTCCAGTGAAATTGGTAAACTCTTCAGACGATTATTGGATAGTGATAAAACTTCCAAACTTTCTTCATGTTCGGAAAATATTTCTTCTGGCAATACTTTAATTTTATTGTTCTGTAACAATAAATTTTTCAAATACAGCGGTCCATGGAATGCATTTTCAGAAATTTTGGAAATTAAATTATATCTCAAATCAATGTGGATTAGGTCTTCGAATTCTTTGAAAACATTTGATTGGACCGCTTTGATTTTGTTTCCGGGTAATTTAAGATAGACCAATCGTTTGTTCTGGATTTCTGGAATTGAACTTAATTGCTTACGGAAACATATTACAGAATTTGTGGTACAAAGGCAGTTTGAAAAACACTTTTTCCAATTCTGCGATTCTGAGAATGGAATAAATATTAGACAAAAGAATGGCAGAAATGAAACAAATCTCATCTTATTCGATTTGAAAATGATTCCGCAGATTTCTTTTTCAAAATATACTATATAAAAATTTAAATTCTAAATTTTATACAATAAAAGTGGCATGCCACCGGATTTACTACGCGTTACGTAATTTGTCTCTACGAGATTCAGCT
This sequence comes from Schmidtea polychroa, assembly GCA_959609185.1. Taxonomy (NCBI): domain Eukaryota; kingdom Metazoa; phylum Platyhelminthes; order Tricladida; family Dugesiidae; genus Schmidtea; species Schmidtea polychroa. The sequence goes on along the minus strand of CAUHTR010001574.1, from coordinate 50,822 downwards.
TGGAAATGAAACAATAAAAATATTTCAGAAATATATTTTAATTGTATCGCATAAATAGCTCGTTTATACAATGTTATGCCGAGTATGATTCAATAATTTATAAATATTAAGCGAAATTATATACTAAAATATTTGCCAAAGAAGTGTCTGAGGAAATATAATAAAATTTTTTGAAATTTTCAATCTCATTGTTTCAATGTATGTATAATCAAGTATTAATCAAGTAAATTATTCGTCAACAATGCCGATTTCCTAGCTAGGGAACTTTACAATCGGTCCACCTCATTCCTAAATTTCATTAATAAGGTATATTTGATAGCTTCCATAATTCTCTCCAAATCATTCGTCTTCAGCAACAATTTGACATTTTATATATAATTTTTTTTTATTTTAAAATTTATTTTTTAAATTAATTTTATTTTTTTTAATTATTATTTTTTACTTTTAAATTTTTTTATTTAGATTTTATTTTCTTTAAAGTCATCATGAGCCCTGGTTGATTATTATAAGAACCGCTTCCCTCCTATTTATACAAATTTTTAAAGAAGAATCAGAAAATTATTATAAAATTAAAAAATTTTCAAATTTTTTGTATCAATAGTAATTCTATGGGACACTTTCAAAACTGCCTCATCTAGGAACACTAAATTATCATCGGAAAAGAAAAGCTCAATGATCAAAAACTTTATAATACTTGGAAACAAGGAGAATGGTTACACCTTGATTGAAGTGTAAATATCAAGATGATTCCAGGAAAGTTAGTATTATTTGACAATCTTCAAGGTTTCAAAAATGTTTGTGAAAGTATGTTCTAGCACTATTGCAAATGAATCTCTTGGTGTAAACAAGGTTCATATTGCCTGAAAGATTTGATTCATTTTTTTCAAAAACGTAGTGCGTAATGATAGTTGCTAAAATATTGTTTTATTCAATACAGCCGTCATTAAACAGAATCCAATTGGACACATTGGAGAGTATTTCAGTATATACTACAATACAAAAAGTCAAACCTCATCTTGGTTTTTATTTCCTTGTCTTTTATAATAATCACATAATATAACCTGATTTGTCTTCAAGTCATGAACATCAAATATAAAACATCAAGCAGTGGCAAATATGATATTCATTGTACTGGGATTAACTATTTTTTAGATTGGGCATACTCCAACTTATTTTATAAAAGAGTTAAACCCTTTTAGCTCTATATTTCTGAAAATTACCTCATCAACACATGTCTTCTAATTACATATTCTGGGTTTTTGAAGTTTTGCAGGATGATTTTTACACGTTGAACAAAAGTTCACCTGAAGATCCTCAAATGTATATTCAAATTTCTAGTTGAAAAACTGTAGGCAGTATATGGTCTTCAAGTTGAATTCTCATCAATGAATATTTGGTGCCTTATTTTAAGATTTAAAGGTTCATATTTAGTACTTTAATACCCAACCTTCATGTGTAGTTTTTATATTAAACTTCTTGAAATTACTGAAAACTTTCAAATCACGGGTTAAACATTCAAAGTCTATAAATGAATACACTTTCGCAATAGGGAATAAATTTTCCTTTGAATGTTAAATGGCAACCAAAAGAGCAGAATTTCGGATATTTCTCTAGCTCAGAAGTTGATACATGTTCATCGTTATTCTCATCAGTTGATCAGGTTTTGGAAGAAACTGATTATTTAGGTTTGCATATAGATACTCACTAAATCTTTAGCTTTCAAAGATATAATGCAAGACTATTTAAAACAAATAATCTTATATTTGCAATCTATACTTACATTTGCCATATGTTTTGCCGAATATAAAACATACTCCTTGTCTTTTATTTTGCTATTCTATGCAATATTCTCAAATTGTGCTTATCTATTTTTTTCGATTGTGAAGAAAATTTTAAGAGATACTTATACAATTTTGATGTTAGCAAAAACTAAATTTCTAAACGTTATTCCAAAAGTGCATTATTACATCTTAACAACTAAAACCCTATAGAAAATTTAAATGACAAAAGTGAAGGAAAACATATGAAATAATATTGAGTTTACTGTCCTATAATTTTATGAATATATATTTGTTTAAATGATGTACTTACATTCGTATTAGTTATGAAACGGGTAAACTTAACAGAACCCGAATTGTTATTTTGTTTTAAATGTCAATTTAACTTTTTAAAAAATTAAAATTTGATGAATATTACAAAAGAAACAATATTTTAAGCAAATATTTTTGCTCTTGAATTCTGGAAGAACTTTAGAATTTGTTAGAAAAAGTGATCAAACATTTGAATTTTTTCGTTTGAACTTTACATTTGAAAATATTTTTAAATTGAATAATTTATTTGAAGAACAATAATTAAAGTCTGCCAAAAAAATATAAATTCTATTCATAATTTTTCGATTTTGGAAAAATTTAGACAAATTTAATTACAATTTAAACAATTTATTTAAAATAAATTGTATTATTAGACTAGCTCAATCATTACTGCAATTTTTAGAATGAAAAATATTTCAAATGAAAACAATTTTATCGGAAAGTAATCTTTTAAACAATTCGAATATTATCTTTAAGATAATACCGAAATATTTTCGTAAACGAATCAAAGAATTGTGCCGCTATAAATACGAAAGAAACTCAACAGAAAAATTAGATAATCGTAAAAATGTTTCTAGCATTTTGTTCACTACTCTTGCTTTCAGGTAAAAGAACAATATGTATGACAATAAATAATATTTTATTCATTTTTCCAGCGATTCAAATCCAAGGTACATATGATTTTTATTCGCACTACTGTTCAGGAACTTACTATACCGATCCGTCAAAGGTCTATTTCTGCCAATATGTAAAAGGTTCCAATGATTTGCCAAAAGTTCCATTTCCAACAGATGGCGAATGTACTGCATGTAAAGAATTTCTGAAACGAATAACTTGGAATTCTCACTCGGAAGAAGCTGTCGAAAATCTTTTGGAATACACTACAAAACATTTCTGTGAAGATATCAAACGAACGACAAGTTTGGAATGCAAAAATAAATTGAAAGAGTATAGACCAAAAATGAAAGAATTCTTAGTTAAAATAATGGTACTGGAGAGTTTTGTATAAATCTGTATAACTTTTATTTTTTTCTTTATTTTGTAGAAAGACTCCAGCTTCTGTGAAATTTTACTAAAATGCAGCGAAAAGAAAGGAGTTATCTTCATGACATATTTCACCCAATATAAAGTTGATTTTTTGTTTAATATTTTAATTTTTACGAAATGTTCAGTCCGACTGGATGGATTTCTACTCAATGCCGTTTTTTGAATATTTTTTTAATTTAGAAGTAACCGTTTTTATCAAAGTATTATTTTCTATAATATTACCAATTCAGAATTATTCCCATGACTTTTATCCGTATTATTTTTTCAATTACTTCTACAATTATCAAGTGAGAGAAAATTGACAACAGAAAAAAATGTTTTTAATATCTATTGAATTTAGGAAAGCGGATTCCCATCATATACTTATCTAGATCATTTTTTTGAAAATCCAGTATAAAATATTTATTGAATTGAATTAAATTAATTTTTATTTCCCAGAAAAACGACACCACCATGCATCCATACAGATTTTTTGAATATTTCTTCTCTAATGATGTATAAATTAATTTTAAATTTACTTAATTAACATAAATTAATTCTAGAGTTCCAGATCGACGTTTTTCCCATATAAATTTTTCGAATATTTTTTCAAGAATAGCGTAAATTAATTTTTCATTATTTTTAATTAAATTCTAAAACTTTTCCCTATTTAATAATTTTTTGTTATAGAGTTCCCAATCGACGTTTTTCCCATATAAATTTTTCGAATATTTTTTCAAGAATAGCGTAAATTAATTTTTCATTATTTTCAATTAAATTCTCAAACTTTTCCCTATTTAGCATTATGAATCAGATTTTTATCCATACAAATTTTTCGAAGAATTTTTCTCCGATGAAGTAAAATTTTCCGCTTTAAAATAAAACGATTAATTAAAAATGACCTTTAGCATTACGATTACTACTCCAAGGATCAAGTAAAAATTTATTTTTAATTAATATTTGATTCACGTTGATATTTTTTAATTTTAATTTTCAGAAACCCAGTGACAAATTCTGCAAACGATGTGAAAATATTCCAGCAACACGATTTTTGAAATGGGCCAAATCCATTGACATCAAAATGCTAACAGATGTTGGCTACAACGTTATGTGTTCCGAAATGATATCAACCGAGAAAGAAAAATGCCGTGAAATGATTCTTCACGTTGGACGAGTGATATTTCATGAATTGGAAAATGTTTTGGTAAATTGAAATTCTTCTTGATAAAAATAATAATTTTTCTTATTTCTAATTACAGTCTGTAAAGTCTATTTGTTACAAAATCTACCGTTGTCCCATGAAACTCGAATCGAATATGGAAGAATTTTCATTTTACGAAAAACCAAAACCGGTAAATGTTGCTGTCTAGTTTTGTTTGATTATAAATTCTTGAAAAATTTAAGAAAAAGACCACAAAACAATGCGAAGTTTGTTCATTGATTACAGATGTTTACGCAAACGCCATGGATAAAGATGTATTCGAAGAATTTGTTAGAGATATGTTTAATTTGAAATACTGTAACGAACTATTCCCAAAAAAGGAAAATGAAGTAAATAGATTTTCTCATATTTTAATTAATTATCCCCATAAAACATAAACAGTGCAAAAGATTCTTGAAAACCGAATTACCAAATGTCCTCAACAAGATCCGAGTTTCCTTACACAAAAACTACTTATGTAACTTAACTTGTAATGCTAATCCCAATTCTTTTTGGTCAATGGAATTTTCCGAATTCTTTTCGTTATTCAACGATAAAAAGTGTCCAGCATGTAAAATCATCATGAAAATATTTAAATCCCTCATTCGTTCGAGTGACTTAAAGAAAGAAGTTTATAGAAGAAGTGAAGAGAGCTATTGTGACATAATATTCAAATCAAAATCAAAAGTAAATAATTATTCTCATCATAACGTTAATTGACATTTGTTTTACAATTTCAGTGCAGAACATTTTTAAATAATAACTATACAAGTATCATAAAAAATATGTCTCGAATTATTGAGAGTAACTTCCTCTGCAAACCCTATTGCAAGAAAAACGAATTACTCATGTTTCCGTCGTATTATTATGATGTTGAAGAGACAAGCTGTGACATGTGTGAAGATTTGGTAGATACCTTAGAAGAATTAAAACCATCACCGGTCAGTCGATTAAACTGTCCTACCATTATTATTATTATTATTCTAGATTACAATCGACAATGATCTTAACCGGCTGTGCCCATTATTCACAGGAAAGAAAGAAAAATACTGCAAAACTCTCCTTGATCAATATAAAACTCAAATTAAAACATTAATTGTCAACAATCGACCAAAAGACGAGATTTGCCGTACGATTAATCAGTGTTTTACTAATCCGAAATTTTACGGAATTTTCAGTTATCATCATCTTTAAACGCACTGAATAACTTTTCTTGTGAAAATATAATATTATTAAATTAGGCAGACTTTGTTCTAATTATATTTCAATTAAATTAAACTATCTAAATTTAGAAAATATTTTTTAACTTTTTAACATAAAACAAATTGTAAGTACTATAAAAATCGAATCAATAATATTAATTAGGCTCATTTTTATTTTATACGTTCAATCAGTCTTTTCAGCGTAAACTATTTTTATTTTTAAATGATTTATTACATCTTAAAAAAAATTTAGATTAATAACAAAATCAATTTAAGAACATTTATTGACCTTAATTTTATTTGCTTTATGATAAATTAAAACAAACTGAAGTTACCCTAAAATTAAAGTCAGCCAAAAAATTTACATATTTTTGTAATATATTTTCAGAATTTGTTTTTAATTTAATTAATAAACATTAAATTATTTTATTTATTCAGTTACTTAAATAAATAAGAACTAATTAATTCAAATCATATTTTCATAGTTTGCTTACTCAAAATAAATTTAAATTTATTTCAGATAATAAAATAGATTACAGATTACCAATAATATTAAAGTTATAAAATATTGGAAATACTAGAAAATTCAAAAATAGCTTTTTGAACTTAAATGTTTGTTAATTGCATAAAATTTTGTTAAATTTTCACTAAAGCTGTAAGAAAAATGAACCTCAAATAATTTAAATAATGATCAAGTTATTTTTATATTTCGAAGTGAATCAGATAATTTGCTCGAACTGTATGGACCTATCAGTTGATATTTTAGTATTGGTATTTTTACTCTATATTTATGTATATTTTAGTATAAAAATCCTTTAAGGCTTAGGAATGAAATCATTAATTGAATTAATAAATAATTATCACAATATGATTTACAGCAGTTTCTTCAATAATTACGATTAAGCAATAGAAGTAATTTATTTTTATTGAAAAATAGTAATTTAAAAATAATAATGAATTGAAATAAACTGTGAAATAAGTTGGAACATTTGTTTAATTAAAAAATCCCAATATATTACTAGAAAAGTATCCTAGTATTTATTTCCTCGACATTTTCTGATTTGTTTATGGAATTGTGAATTTTTTACAAAAAGTATTAAATAATTAACAGAAAATTGTACAAATTCTTTTATTTAAAAAAAACAACAACAATAACAACGAAATTTGTTCACTCAAAAAGCAATCTAAAAAATATTTAATTATTATAAATTTTAAAATTTTAAAACCTGTAAGGATAAAATGAGTTTTTAAATCGATAAATTTTGACAAGCAAACTGACAATTACTAATAACAATGTTCCGAAAATGACTTCTAAAACTAAATGAAAATATATAAATTTAATAATTTTAGAATTCATTGTGAAAATATGCAGAATTAACTTGATTTTTTCGTAGTTTTGCTTTTTATAAGTGTATTGAGATTACACAAAATTAATTAATTTTATTTAAGACGGAAATATACTTTTATACTTTTATGAAGAGGTGTGAGATGCATTAATAAAAAATAATTTTTACGTAAGAGGGAACAAATAAGAGATTAAAAACAAATTCATTTGAAAAAGGCGTCGATATAATTACTGATTCATAGTCAAGCTTTTTAATAAATACAATGTCAATGGAAATGAAATCAGAGGTGAAATTTGTAAATATTCTTATAAATGTAAATAATTAATTAATTAAAAAATAACTTGAACTTAATAATTGTAATAAGATAAATAACAATGGAAAAATAAAATATTAAAATTAATTTATTGTTATTAAGAAAATGTAAAAATTAAATGGAACTGAGAAATATGAAAAAATTAAGCTGGTAAAGTTAATTGAAAACTAGAATTTTCAACTGTAAGGTGGTAAATGCTTTTTAGTGTCAAAAGGGTCGAACGAACGAAAGTGATGCTCTTATGTGATTAAATAGACAATATTAAAAGAAAGTATTTTTCCTATGGTACGAGTTACCTATTTTGTAAAGTGAAACTTTAATTGTATAGTCCAGTATAGTTCTCGTCGAGAAAAGAAATATATATATATTGGCTAAATCTATATCAACTAGAATTTTTGAAACTAAAAATGGTGAAAACGATAATCCTGAAGAAACTGGTGAAACTGAAAATATTGAAGAATGTCCAGATCAAGAAGAAGAGGCAAAAATTTAAAAGAATATGAAAGTCCTAATGCTGACAAATTTCAATAATTAGTAAAGGAATTTAAAATATTTTATGCAAATGGGAAGAGAACCTCAAATTTGCAAAATCTTTTGACCAATAAACCAATTTCTACGCAAAATGAGCGGAATTTTTCTATTGGAACAGATTTTGTTATCAAGAAAGAACGAGAATACGAGATTCAACTTTCGACGCTCTGTGTTTCTTAAAACATTATTTTAAATAACAAAAATGATTGAATTTATTATATTTTTATTTTTTATTTTGTGTATAATAAAATTGTGAATTCCAGTTAATATTATAGCGCTTTAGATTTTTATTTTAATAAGTTAATTTCTCAAGAAATCTCGAGAAATTAAAAAGGGTAAGAAATGTGAAACACTAGTTCTCGATTAAGTGCAATTGTAAAATATTTCAATATTGTTGGAAGTTTGTATTTAGTTAGTAAACATTAAAATTCAAATTTGAGTTTGTCCTCTATTTAGAAGTGAAACAGCTGTAAACAGTTGTACATCATTGAACACATTTTCTGCTAAAAGCTGATTCAATATATAAATGGTGTAAATCCTTATATTGCTGGGAAGAATAGGTTCATTATGACAATTACTTTGCTTCATAAAATATTTTATCTCATATAGAAATAATATTATAAAATTTAATAAAACTAACATAACTTAAGTTTGGGATTAGTAAGAGCAATTTTGGATATAGAATACAGAGTTATAATACAAAGTGTTGAACCAAAATCTAGAATTAGAAAAAACAATTTTTAATTTAAAATTAATAATATTTAAAAGGATACATAAGAAACACACAATAATCGTTTCTGCTATATATTGCGAACCTTTGCTAATTAAATTCTAAAATAAAATAATATTATTTTGCATATAATTCATCGATATAGTGCAAAAAAATTGCATATATTAATTCATTAAAATTCCATTTATAATTCTTCATTAAGTACAAGGATTAATTAGCTATTATCTCAGAAATTTAAATAATTTATAAAATAAAGTCTAAAACATGCGAAATTTTTGTTTTTTTTAATCTATATAGATAAAAGATTAACAACCTCTTTGCTTCATCATATTTTTTTATCATATGTCCTAATATTTTCATTGTTTATAAAGAAATTTAAAGGTTAGATGACATTGAAAAGAATAGTGACGCATTTGTTCTTATCAAAATTTTAAGAACTGATCGAAAAATTATGAGGCGGTATACTGGAAACATTGATAGATATCAAAATCTTGACCCTTTGTGAATTAATTACGAGTTAAGCTCGTTATAATAAATTCAATGAAATAATGTGCTTTACTTAAAGTAACCAGATGTCCCGGATTATGCAGGACTTTCCGGGATTTAAATCGTATGTCCGACATTGAAAATTGTCCCGGAAAGTCTCCCGTATTGCACATCTTACCTTATTATTGCTATCTATTAATCTTAAATTCCAGAGAATTATGTCCAAGAAACGCCAATGTACATTTACTACGAGTTGAAAAAGGAATTCTCTTTCATAAAAAATGCAAAATTGAAAATAGTGTTCACAGTGATATATGTAACAGCGACTTCTCAATTGGCTCGGGTGGTAAAAATGATATAACCAGACATGTTTCGTTGGATAAACATAAACGAGCATTATTAGCTTCAGCTTCTTCAGCAAAATTAAGTGGTTTTTTTAGAAAAGTTGAATTTGGTTCAAAAGAAAAGGAATTAACTAGTGCCGAAGCAGATTTTGCATATCACAATATAATGCATAATCAAACATTCCGATCAATGGACTGTACATCTAAGTTGATTCGTACATTATTCTAGCCCAAGTTTACTTGCGCTCGCACAAAACCGAAGCGATTATAAAATATGTATTTGTACCTTATACAATTCAGCAACTTATGAAGACTTTGGAAAATATTGATTTCATTACAATATTTGCAGATGCGTCAAATCTTAAAGAAATTAAAGTATTTCCGTCAATAATTCGTATTTTTGATTACAAACTAGGTGTACAAATTAAACTTTTAGATTTTGTATCTCTTCCAGGTAAAAATTCGGAAACAATAGCTAATTCAATTATAGAAATATTGAAGAAAATTCGTTTAGAAAATAAAATTGTAGCGTAGATAATGCAAATACAAACTTTGGTGGCCTTAGAAAAGGAACAAATAATGTATATAGTAATCTTAAGAACCATATTCAAAAGCGAATTATTGGTATAGGATATCCTGCACATATAGTGCACAGTCAAACAGCAGATCAACTTCCTATTGATATTGAAGGAATCATAATTAAAATTTATATGTATATATACACAGTAGGGGTTGAATTATTAAGAGTTCTGTGAGGATCTAGAGGTGGAATACATGCGCTTGCTAGGCTACAGTAAGACTAGGTGGTTAGCTATGATACCCGCCATTGAACTAATTTTAAAATTATATTCTCCTTTAAAATCATATTTCTTATCCATCGACAACTCTCCAATAGTTCTGCATAAATATTTCGAGGAAGATAGCTCAGAATTGTGGTTATATTTTATGCATAGTCAGGCAGCAATATTTTACTATACAATGAAGAGTATTGAAGGGGTTCTACGGCAATTGGTCGCGGACAATTAATTTCAAAGACAACATAAAAATTGGAAAAATATATGATTCTATTGATTTCTTATAAATTAATTTTTGATTGAATATTAAAATATAATCAATTTTAATTTTTTAATTTACTATTCTTAGATTTTTTTTATGTAATGGAATTGCGTTCAAATCGATAAAAAATGGCAAAATTGATAAAAATAACAAATAATTACCCGTTAAGGCTGACTTATTCTTATTTAGTTATGGTATAAATTATAATTATTAAATCTAAACTGAAAGCATAACATTTATAATAGTATATCTTTGCTTGCTTATATACATATAATATTAATAATATTAATGATTTATTTTATTGTTTTCATATGTATTACAAATTTCTGCACCAAATTGTCCTGCGCCGAATTGTCCTGCGACGAATTTTCCGGTTACCATTGAAGGTGATAATTTATCACTGATAAAATTACAATTATGGAAGTTTTACGGAAATAGACAATTTAAAATTGAAGTTAAAAGAAATAATGGATACGCAGTATCTACCTCAAAATATCCGTAGTGAGCTAAGAAATTTACTATAAAATGGTTGGTCCAAAACAATTCCTTCAAATCCAATACGAATAATTTTTATAAAATGTTTTCAATATTTAAAAGTTCAGGTATCACAATTTGAACATTATTATTGCATTAAATGGATTAATCTAGAAACCATTGTCAATTGGCAAAAATTTCAAATTTTAATCATAAATTAGAAATGTTTGATGCTGATAAAGAAGAGAACTTTTTGATGAGATATCATATGTAAAAAAATATGTCGATGCAGCAAAATTAAATGCTTGGAATGAAGAAAAAATTCCAACCGATGTAAGGTGGTTAGAAATATTTAATCACTTTCATACAAATAATATACCGTTCAAAAATATTGACAAAATATTTGATTTTTTAATATGCTTGCCAGGCTCTCATGCTACCACCGAACGAGTATTTTCAGTAGTCAATAAGTATTGGACCGCTCAAAAAACGCTATAAGCGTGGATACATTAAAAGCGATACTGCAAGTGAAGTGTAATTTTTCCTATTCATGTGAAGAATTTTTTAAGTTTATTTCTAGCAATAAAGATTTACTAAAAAAAATCCACTCAGTAGAAAAATACGTTTAATTAACGTGTACTTTAAATACTTATACTTATTTATGAGTTATTATTGTTAGTTTATTTTTATAAAGTTTATTTCTTGTAATAAAAAATAAAAAGAATAATAATTTTATTTTTTTGTTAATTTTTTTTATTTTGATATTAATTAAATGTAAAATCTATGATATTTTAATTTGGAACAATTAAATAAACTAAGAAAATTATGTCCTGAGGAATGCATTAAGCTTTTTTATATTTATTTGAACTGATCCCGTATTTCAGCATAAAATATTTGGTCACTTTAGCTTTACTACATTTTTTATAAAAATTAAGAGTTGGCTATTACATAAGTATAAATCACTAAACAGATACTCGTGCTATAAGAACTTTTTTCCAATTTCACCACTGATTTCTTTTCCATTGACATTGTATTTATTAAAAAGCTTGACTATGAATCAGTAAATATATCGACGTTTTTGAAATTCACGAATTTTTACGAATTCCAAATTTACTTGAAAAAGGCAGTGCCGAAAATTCGTGAATATCAAAAACATCAATTTATTTTCTGATTCATCATAGTCAAGATACTAGTGCATTTTTACTGATTCTGTTTATAAAAAATATTTTTCATGTGATATTTAAATAATCAATTCAGGTACATTAATTTTCTTAATAAATAAAACATAGAGTTAATGAAAAAGAAATTTAGAAAAGAATTTTTGCTCCCCGTCCAACCATTAAATCTACTGACTTCCCAATTATTTTTGCAATTTAGTATAAAATGTAATTCAAACAATTACTTCCATGCTTAATTCAAATGATCGTTTAGCAAATGTGCGATAATTAATATAATTATACATTTGACCAGATGAGGAGATGATGATAAACGTCTGAAAATGAATTAACAACCAACATAATCTTAATTAAATCGTAACTGTAGAAAGAATGGCCCAAAATTTTCTATTCGAAATCACTTTCACAAATTTGTCGTATTGCAGTAAACACAGACAAATAAATCCAAATATTAAAATAATATATTTCAAAATGTTCGTAGACTGATCGATTATGTGGATCTAACCATTGAAATTATAACAATTTTTAAAGGGAAAAACTATTTAAAGAAACTTTTATTCCAGTCACATGTCGGACATTTTTAGCAAGAGTTTCTGCATCAAGCCTTAGGATTGGCGGAAGCAAGCGATAATCTCTAGTTCGACCTTGTTTACCGAATACCAGATACTGAGGAACTGATTTAATTTTGAACTTAATTTCTATAAATCAAATTTACTGACATCGATGAAATTACCATTTCAAAAACACGTGAAGCTTTATCAAAATCAATTGTCACGAAATACAACTCATTATTTTTTGTTACTCGATAACTGAATGCCAGCGTTTTGAATGACTCATGAAATTTACTGGTCTCATGAAACACAACACAAAATTGTAAAAAATTTACTTGCAATACTGACAACGTTGACCTGAATTTATCATAGTAAACTCTATAACTATGGAAAAATTCCGAGGCATTTGAATAACATTCTTAGTAAATTGAGTTTCTTCCATATAAATAACTGGACTCATACTAGTACGAGATTTGAAAAAATGAATATTTTGCAACAATTTTTTTATGGACTTAATATTTGTTAATACAACAGTAGTATAAATAAGCATTAAATAATTACTATTGTTTTAGCAGCATTGTTCAGGATAATTAGGCTTGTAAAAATAATTACAATAAAAGCACGATAAATCATAATTGTTAACTTATAAATTGAATTAGGCAACACAATTAAACAAATGAATTTAAAATTTATCATGTTTTCAACTAAATATCTGTTTTAAATTTAATTGTATAAACTTTATAAGTTAATAAATTAGTCTTAAAATAAAATTTATTAATAAATTTCTGTTTAAAAATTTTAAATGACATATATTACGTAATAAATATGTAATAATTATGAGACAGTACTCGAATTTATAGAGATAAAGAATAAAAACCAAACACATAAACTCATAATAACAAATAACAAATAAGTATATTTAAATATACTTATTTGTTATTTGTTATTATGCTTTGCCAAGAATTTGTAATTGGCGACCACGCCAAGAAAATTGAGCTGATTCACGTAGTTATAAGAAATCAGCGTAGAAAGATGGTTATGGAATCTTTACCTAAACCGGCAAAATACATTTTAAATTTTAATGTCAGAAGATTCGAGGGTTGAAGTTTGATAGAAGCAGAGAAATGGCTCAAGGATATTGAAGATTGGATGATTCTTAATTATCGAAAATTTAGTAAGTATTTTTGATTTGTTATTGTCTGAAGAGGCATCTATTCTCTGGAAAGAATTTAAAGACATCTCCACAACAAATGAAAAAGCTCGTGAAATGTTTAATGATACATTTACAAAAAAGAAGTCCATTATGGATAATATTTGTGACTTATCAACAGTGAAACAAAATCATGATGAAAGATTCGTAACATTCGAAAATACGAGTGAAGAAACTCGTTGACGAGTTTTTCGACTATGGCATTTCAAAAGAGATGCGAAAGAACGATTGGAAGAAGTTCAGACAGTATCTAAATCAACATATGCAAACGTTGCTCAAGATAAACAAAAGCAGTGGAGTAAAAATCATCTTTTGATAACAAAATATATTCAAGTCGTCAACCAAAACAAAGTTATCAATATAGAAATGAAAGAAACGAAAGACAAATTGAGAAAGTGATACCTGTGGCAGAACAATATAATGAAAGAACAACTACGGATAGTAGACCATCACCGTTAGTTTCAATGAAACATATCGCGAGAAAGGTTTATAATAGATGTTGTGGTTTACCTGAGCCAGCAGAAGAAAGGTTTAGACCTGTTCAATGCTTTTGTTGTGGACAAAGTGATCACATGTGATTTGAGTGTCCGTTGAAGGACAAATGCTTAATATGCGGTAAAGAAGGTCATTCATTTAGAAGTTGTAATTTGTTAGCAAAATCAAGAAGTAATACAGCAAAGACCGGAACGAAGAGTGTATTGTATACACGAAGAACACGACGATAGATCAGAAGAATTGATAGAACCAGTCATGTATAATGTTGAGAGAAAATAGGTGCAATTTTATTTCAGATTAAGGAAGACGGTACTGAAGGAGTGATATCCTATGGCTCAAGACATTTGACAACACATGAAATGAGATATTGTGTTACTAGAAAAGAGTTGTTAGCTCTCCACGAGTTTATTGTACATTTCAGACAATGTTTATATGGAAGAAGATTTGTAACCAGAACAGATCTCAAGGCATTGGTTTTTATGAACACGACAAAGAAACCAATAAGCCCACAGTTTCAAACATGGACGGCAAATTTATCTGAATACGATTTAGAGTTACAATATAGGAAGGAAGAAGAACATGGAAATGTAGATGGTATGTCTCGTTTAAATAATACGATATGCGCTCATTGTCAGATGAAACACAAGGACGCCAAAGAAACAAAGTGTAGAACTCGGTACATAAATAATCTACAAGGAAGTTCAAACATTATGGAAATTATTAAACAGAAGCAAAAAGAAGACAAAATTATTTCAGAAATAATATCACATCTTAATGGAAATGAGGCTCATATATCTTATGAAACAATCAGTAGTAATATTTATGATATATAATATTTATAATATAATAAGGTTTGTTGAACTAAAATTTTATTTTCTTGAATGTATACTGCTGCACTCGAGTTTCCCCGAATTCATAATAATAATAATAATAATAATAATAATAATAATAATAATAATAATAATAATAATAATAATAATAATAATAATAATAATAATAATAATAATAATAATAATAATAATAATAATAATAATAATAATAATAATAAATAATAATAATAATAATAATAATAATAATAATAATAATAATAATAATATTTTAAATAAATTCAAAGAAATAAAAAAACTAAAATTAACTAAAAAGTAAAAGATTTGAACAATACAATCAAATTAATCATATAATTCTCGCTTTATCTAAAAGTCTAGAAATAGCTGATAACTTGAATAACAACAACAACTCGAAGCTTACGCGGTACTTTGAAGTATTAAATTAAATCTGCTATAAATATTAATCATAGAATATCTCTATAAAATTTCAGAATGTCGACAATTGGATGCTTACTAATCTTTCTAGGCTCAGGTAAACCGAATTATTTCCATGCATATTTTTATTTTATTTCCACAACAGTTGTGGCTTTGCAAGCATTCGATTTAGAAACGATTTATTACAAACAATTTTGCAAACAAAACCTGATCACAAGGCCCACTGAAAACTGGATTCTGTGAATATTTCAAGAATTTTCAAAATTTTAAAGCGAAGCCTTTTCCAGCCTTTCAAGAATGTAGCACTTGCAATGCATTTATTGAACTGTTGATTTGGAACAATCACACAGAAACAGCTTTGTCAAATCTCTTAAAATACACCCAAGAGAACTATTGCAACTATGTCAAGTTTTCGAAAAAACAAAAATGCAAAATTATGATTAATAGTAAAAGAAATCAAATTTTGAATTTTCTTAGAAAAATCATGGTAAGAGCTTGCTCGAAAATTGGGTTTTTACCGGTTAATGAGGGGCATTTCAAAAATGTTCAAATCTTTTTAAAATTTTTTATTTACGGAAAAATCAACCGAAATGAATCACATCTTAATAATGAGAGGGCAACAATTGCAATAACCTGAAACATGTGATCAAACGGCTCTACATCGCTTAGGCGGGGTTACTTCAAAGTACTCCTTGATATATGCTTCAAGAAAGTCCCATTTGATTGCACTCTGATTCTTGGTTCGCCACCTTTATAACGATATTTCAATTTACTACAGCCTCACTGAACTCTTGTGCCGAAATAGAGATTCATTTGGTAAAACTTCCTGTTCTTGTAGAAATCTCACATTTGCTCCTTCTCCAGTGCGTAGTTCATGATACTTGATATAAAATACCCCTCGTTAACCGACAAGAACCAAAAGTTTTACATTAACATTTTGAATATAGACAAAAGAATTATTTTGTAAAATCTTTCTGAATTGCACCAAATCTTATGATCAGACCTTAGGAAATCGTTTTTACGACTTTTTGGTAAATTTACATTTCCATTCAAATTAGTATGACATTGCTTATATTTAGTCGCATTCAAAAGATGTTTATCCGACTGAATTCTTTGAATTTTTCCACCAAAAAGATGTATATTTATTTTATTTAATTATTTTAAATTTATATAAAATATTTAGAATTTTCCTGGGACATTTACAAAATTTAGTATGTTTAACGGTCTGTCAAGTGGACGGGTATTTTTAATTTATTTCATAAATATTTCATAGCTATAATTATTTAGAAGCAATCATCATATATTTTTGACTTTTTTCAAGGTTTTCTTAAAAATCATAAACCAGTAAATTTTATAATTTATAAGGAATGCTTTTATGATTTTAGAATCGAAATAATTCACTGATCTCTTATTGGGATTACAAATCTTTCTTTAGAAAATCAGTAATTTCATTTTTTAATTTTAATAATTCATTATTTATTATCATATTCTTAAATATTTTTATAATACTTTATTATGGCGTTAAATTACACAAGACGATTTTAATAAAAATAAGAATGTACACTTTAAAGTTTAAAGTGTACATTCTTAAATAAAGTATTATAAAAAGTTTAAACATTAATTTCTTCGAATACTAAAACTACGATTACGTCATATATGACCTTTCAAAATAGAATGAAGTTAGTTGCGCTTCATAAAATTGGTGTGCGCGGGATATTTTGACTATTTACATAGAAATATAGATTTTAACGGTTGTATTTATTAAGATACAAAGGGTATTACGGGTTAAAACTTTAATAAATTAATAATATATAATATTTTATATAATATAATATTATAAATATTAAATTTATAATTCAATTCAAATTTTAATAAAAACGTGCTTTTATAAATTTTGTATTGAGAAATATTTTACTAAAAAATGAATAAGTGAAACGGCGCTCTTGTACCAAAACATTTCTGTGTAAGAGAGATTTACATAGTTCCGAAACGCCGGAATTATGTTCCGGATTGTTACACTCCAAAACATCACTACCTTTATACAATATATAATTATATTAATTACCGTATTAGCCCGAATATAACGCGACCCCGAATTTAGAAAAAAAATTAAAATTAAGGGAAATTCAATCAGATAAACGTTTGGTTAGGTAATTAAAAGTAATACATAGGTTATATTCATGACAATAAATTTAATTAATTTAAACCAAAATTTAATAAAAATAAAATGTTAAAAATTGTCGCGTTATATTCGGGCTAATACGGTAATTCGAATTGTTTATAAAATGTTAAATATAAACTATATTTTTCAATAGAAAAATATGAATGAAATCTATTCATGGGCATTTTTTGAGTATTTTCTTATTAGTCACGTAAGTCTTAAATTTTTAATAAAATGGTTAATGATTATTTGATAGGGAAAAGACGAGGGCTTTAATTTTTATTATTTTTTCAACAACTATCTCAAAAATAGAGTAAATATTTTTTAAAAATTAAATGAATGAAATTGAAAATCATTTTCTAGTTTGGTAAACTTTCTTGTCAATTGTGTGAAATAATTAGCCCGCCTATATTAAACAATTGGTTTAACAAATTAACTAATTCACAACAAGAAATTATTGTAAACTCCCATCTCTGTAAAGAATTTAGAAGCACCGAAGAATGCTATAAAACAATTGATATAATAATACACTATTGGAAAACCTCGATGGAGAGTGATTCAATGAACATAGATTTTACTTGCCGGACTTTACTTAAATGCGAAAAAAGCAAAGAAAATATATTTTTGTCTCCCGTTAACAATAAAATGGTAATATATAAATTTTCTTACTGCGTGTAAACTTAAGGATTCATTCTAGAAAACCGAAACAATACAATGTACAGTCTGTAAAAAATTCTCAGAAATTATCTCAGAAACCTCTAGAGAAGCGAATTTTATTAAAGATGCCTCTGATTCTTTTCGACTCATATTTTGTCCTTCAGTTTTTAAAACCAAAAAAGAAGTAAAATTAATTTCTAAAAATAATATATTTTATTTTTCTTTTTATAACCTGAAGTGTTCAGATTTTCTTTCAAAAGATTTCAACAATCTTTTACTGACATCAGGGTCTCGGATTCAACAATATTATTTATGTCGAATTACTTGCCCAAGTGGGATGAAATCAATAAATTATAATACATCCCTACAAACACAGAGTGATTCCCAGTGTCCCCTTGTATCCTTATTATTAATGGAGACGGTTCTTTCGGCAAAGTACAAAATGGGCATTAAAGCTAAACTGGAGAAAGCTGTTTGTAATGATATTTTGATTAATAAGACCGAGGTAATTTCAATAATATTCTAAAATTTCTAAATAAAATATTTAATGAATTTTATTATCGTTTATAATGGTTTGATGTAAGATGAAACTAATAATGAGTTATACTAAGTTTACAGGAGAGGGAAAATTATTGACTACCCAAGTATAAAATAAAACGCCACTTCTTCCTACAAACTTTTAATGAGTATAATCTTTCTTAGTTTTTAATTTCTTTGATAAAATTCCTATGTTTTTCTTTCTCACTCTGATTAAAGATTTTATTTAAACTATCAAATTTAATTATCAACAAGCGTATCTTAAGCGTGGTCTGATTAATTTATTATCCACAGACATTAACTTAATTTTTTTTAATTAATTTGGCATATTTTTGCACAATATATTTTAAGTATCATGTTTTAAATTTCAATAAAAATATTTTAAAATTGGTTCTACATCTTTAATAATAATGCCAATTAAAACAACATATTACAAATTTTCTATTTTCAGTTATAGACAACTAATTTGCTATTGTTTATTTTTTAAATTAATTTTATTAAAAATAATATTTATTTTTAATTACAATCTTTATTATAAATCTGTTTTTAGCAATTAACGTTTGATAATTACATATTTTTATTATTAGCTATATTTCTTTATATTTTGAAACCAAGATGAAAATTTATGTTACCAAACTAACAGAGTGATCCGTTTTTACAAATTGTAGAAATTCATTTTTAAAAATTAGTAATCAATTGTAATGGGTTTTATAATTAAAAATTGGACTAGGGGGGATCGAAAAGCCGTTAATTGTAAATAGTGATTTTCCTCTTCTATCAAACCAAGAGTGAAAAAAAGTCATTTTAATTAAAAATTAAATTAATATTTTAGTGTGACTTTTTCATGAGAACTGATTTCAACACCATTCTAATCACGATGATACACCTCCTCAATGACCAAGTTTTGTGTCCGAACGGAGTGAAAACAACAGAGCTCAAACCCATTGGAAAGTGCAATCTTTGCATGAAAATTCTTCACGAATTCCATTTTAACTTATTCTCTACAAATATTTATAAAGTAATATTCTAGATTAAAAGTTGTAATAATTTTTATTTATATCTCATTTTAGAATATTATTAGGGAGATCATTAAAAATATTTGTATACTGTTGGACCCTTTGCAAAGATCAAGATGTAATGATCTAAATACAAACTCTCAACTAAAAATCATATATTTACTTAATCGTTATGACGTGCGAAAATATATCTGTGCTTCGATTAATCAGTGCTTGGTTTCCTCGACCTCCAGATTTTTCTCCCCGAATTACAGTTTTTTCATGTCGGTTTAGGAATAAAAATTTCAAAACCTTTCAACAAAACATCTGACATTAATAAATGATAAAAGTCTTTACGTTGTTATTTTTACATGTTTGAAAAAATAAGTTTCTTATTTCAATCAAACAGTTATACCAGTTATAGTCCAAGGTAACTTCACTGTAATTTATTGTAAATGCATTTTCAATGAAAAGAAGGAATTTTGAAATACTGAAAGTTTTACAAAAAATTTGATCAGTTAACCTATAAACTATGAGGTCTATGTGAGAAAGTAATATTTGTTGAGTTTACAATAAACTCGACAGAATATCTAGAAAATCGGACTCCTACATTCATTTAAAATAATCAAGAACCAATAAATTAAACTATAAATTATTTAAGTTATCACAAAGTTTTTACACAGAACAGATATACTCCTTTCACAATTCTCTGTTATACATAGCAAATAATTTCAACAACACGATTGAACTGGTTGAACTGGTTAGTGGAAACTCCCTAACTCTTCTACCAATCTGTCAATTTCATCCTAAGTTAGTGACATTATATATAATTTTCCCCATCAATCATTGTGGGGAATCTTTTCTCAATTGCTTTTAATTCCAAAGATTCATTCCAAAATATTCATAGATTGATTCCAATACAAATCTTGATATGAGTCCAGGATGCTCTTAAGTATGCGGTTGTGTTAGAAATACTGTACAAACACCTATTTTCTGTACTTTTTGATCATAGAACCTTTTATAATTCCAAACCCTGTTATTATTCTACTTCTTTTCCACCATTTTTATCCCGTCAGTTGCCACCCGCCTCCTCCTGCAAATACATTCCCAAGTGGGCATCGCTTTTTTTCGAAAAATTCGACAATATTAATCAAAAACTCCACCTATTTCATTTCATACACATCCACATTCATGCTATGACAATCATTGCTATAATACTCCCCCATTCAAAATGTTCAGGCTAATAAGTTTTATTAATAACGAATTGAACACTTTCTACACATAACAATATGACTTTATTTCACAAAAAACAATTTTGAAATACTTCACCCACGGGCTCTTATTTAGAAACCGAAAAGCGTAATATCGAACAAGGACTTATCAACCAGTGTCGTTTATTTACATCATCTGTTAATGATGATGAGTCTGCAAATAGATTCTGTTATCATAGGCATTGTTATAACCAGAAAGTGTAAAGTCATTTGTTTATTCCTCAAAAATAATTCTTGATATTTTTACATCACTTCAACATTTTCTAGTTCTAAGAGGCTTCTTTCGAGAAAAAACAATCCTCCTCTCTCATTTTTCGGTTGAGATTTAGTTTTCCGAATTTATCTTTACATTAAAAGGTTACATAAATGCATAATGAAAAACGGAAAATTACAAAATTATTTTATTCTTACAAACAATTATTGTCAAAAATTTTAAATTTAGATAATTTTCAAAATTGATTACAGTTTTATATTTTTTAACAAATAATTAAAATTTTAATATTCACACATTTTTATATTTTTTACATTTTTTTAATATTTCCATCAAATATTTCAATTGCAATTAGTTACATAATCTTCATTTCTTTCAGAATATAGATCAATGTCATGTTTTGTATTTAACATTAAACTTTATTTAGAGTTTTGATATAAACTTTAATTAATGTTCTATAAAAAACCTTTAGAAAATTTATAATAATTTATTTTAATTTAAAAAATCAAATTTCATTTCAACAATAATCACAAAATCATAAATAACCCGCATTTATATAAAGAAGAATATTAAATAAGTCATAAAACTGTACTTGGACTTTGTTTTAATAATTCAACATTAACTTTCATTAATAAATACATTTGAATAAAAATTTGATTAGAATTTATCACTTAATCAAATTATGTCGTCAGTGAAAAATATTCCATTGCCCCCTGATTGGGAAATGAAATTTGATTTTGCAACTAAAAGACAGTAAGGTTTCCTGTTTAACATTTTGTTTTCATTCTCTTAACGACATTAATATGAAATAATTAATTTTTGATAGCTAAATAAATATTAGGTTTGATATTTAATAATTACTTTTCTTAGTTTTTATGTTAATCATAAAACCAAAATAACTACCTGGGATGATCCAAGAAAGAAATTAAGCACCGATAAATCTCCACAAGTCAGTTTTTTTAATAAATTTGACAGTTGATAATAATAATAATAATAATAATAATAATAATAATAATAATAATAATAATAATAATAATAATAATAATAATAATAATAATAATAATAATAATAATAATAATAATAATAATAATAATAATAGACATGTGAAATAATTAAAGATGTATTCAATAAGTAATTTATTATGCATACAATTGATTATTATTATTATTATTATTATTATTATTATTATTATTATTATTATTATTATTATTATTATTATTATTATTATTATTATTATTATTATTATTATTAATATTTCATATAAATTTATGACAAATAAAACATTCTGATAAACATTATAAATGTATATGGTCAAATAGAGTACTTCTATCCATTTTTGTTTATTTTGTACATCCGTTTCGCGGGGTAAACTGACATTTATAAATAATTGAATTTTAATCGACATTTTAGAACTATTGTTAAGCTTGAAATAAAAAAGCAAACATAATATATCACCTTTAATGTATAAATAATAAACATTTACTGGTGGGTTCAGAATAATTTATATTGTATGATTTGTAAGATTTATCATAGTAAATTCGGGAAATATTAGTAAAAAAATGCATAGTGAAAATATTACTATTAGTAATACTTCTATTGTCTACAGTTTATTTTCATCAATTCAGATGTTTTTCTTTTATTTAATATAAATTTTAAGAAATTTAGTCGATATTTATCACTTGATAATATTATTTAATATATTTTTTACTTGATAATAAGGATCCTAATCGAATACAAATTCACTAATATCTATTTTCTTTCTTCAAAATAATTTATGTATACTTTTTGGCTATAGTAAACTTCTCGGGGGTACATAAATAAATAAATAAATTAATTAATATATTAAATGATGAGTTTTACTTATGTAAACATATTTGTAAATGATATTTTTTTGTACAGAAAAATATTTTTTTATTAATATATAGTTTTGATCGGTTTATCATTGAATTATTATTGTATTATTATATATTTATGTAATTAATTAATTATTTAATTAATTAATTTTTTAATTATTTAAATATCTAATTATTTGATCATTTATTTATTTATTTAATATTAATATTAAATAATTAATTAATTTATTTATTTATGTACCCCCGAGAAGTTTACTATAGCCTACTTTTTTATTTGCATATATATTTAAATAATAAAACTTTTATAAATATATACCACAGATGATATTTGGTAAATTTTTTTAAATAATAAAAATCCCTTTTCCATTTTCCCGCCATTCATTTTTCATATATAATCAGAAATATTAAATTTTAATATATTTAATTATATTATTTAATTTCACAAAATAGAAATATTTCATAAATTCTAACCAATTAACACTATTTACAAAATAAGAAGTAGTTTATTTAGAGTTAAATAATTATTACAATATACATAAACATTTATATGCAGAATAATGATATTGGACCAAAGGATTTTGTTGAAGATGATGCCGACATGGAAAGAATTATAAAAATGACTGAAAAGAATGATCAGTTCGAGAAAGACTTGAAAATAATCTGTGATAATTATCCGGGATTTGAGATAAATTACGTAAAAGAACTTCTAATAAAGTAATGAATATGTTGTTTAAAATATATTTATAACAAAAATAATTTGGCAGAATGTCGAATAAAAATTGTTTTAAATAATAAATTTACGTAATAATATATTTAATAATATATTTAATAATATTTAATAATATTTAATTAATAATATTTAATAATATTTAATAATATATTTAATAATATATTTAATAATATATTTACTTATCAAATGATGATTGGATTAATCATTGATGNTTTCTGCAAAAGACACATTTTCAACGGCAGGTCTCTTATAAAAATGACGTTTGCTTTTTAAATCAAAATTTTGTCTGTCCACTATCATTTTTATATTTTTCAAATTGTTCCTTTTCATAATTTCATCAAGTTTTAACATAAATTAATGTTTTATGTTAATTTTTTTGTAATAAGTTGGTTTTTTTTATACACAAAAATCTATCCATGTAAATACACAAAACTTATCAATCCATGAAGAATATTGAATGGAGTTTCATCCGGAGAATATATCCCGTGGATTGCTTAATGTTCATACTATTTATTCAAATATAAAGTATTCTTTTAGTGAAATCGCATTTTGATTAGGTATTTTCCCAAACTACTCATTTATTAAAATAACCATGTGACAAAATCCTTTTTTTATAAACAATAAATGAGTCATAATTTGTAAGAAATTAATTTTTCAAATTGTGAATTTACACAATTTGTCAGTAGAATTCACTTGAAAAAGGCAGTGCCGAAAATTCGTGAGTATCAAAAAAACATCGATATATTACTGATTTATAGTCTTCAAGCTCTCTTTTTAATAAATTCAATGGAAAAATTAATCAGTGGTGAAATTGGAAAAAAAGTTCTTATAATTTTTGTTTTGGTTTTTATAAATTTTTATCTTTACTTTTAAACTAAATTAACAGTGTTGCTACATATAAACAAAAGGATAGTAGCAAAATGTGTCATATCTAGCCTAATACCTCCTCTTTACCTAGAATTTTTATACCGGTCTAATAAATCTGACATGTCTGACTAAGTCCAGTTGGATTTTAAATGAATTTAAATTTGAGGGAGGGAAAAATAATTTGATAATTTCTTTTGCGGTGACCTAAAAGGAATGACCTGGAAAAGTTCTGAAATATATTTAAATAGATCTTAGCGCAACATTTAATAATTATTAATGCACTTAAAATACTAAGGGCGCTGAACAAGAGGATAAAAATGATTAAATGACACTGAATTATTTTTGTTCACAAATAAATTATAAGTGTAAATTTGTTATTCTCAATTATAAATCTATATATTATACTAACATTTAAAAAAGTAAAATATGAATAAAATTATTTTTGTACTCTTGACATCTGACAACCTTTATGACCATAAATCAAATCTTATATTCAATGTAAATTTGCCGATTAGTTTAACTTTTTCTTTGTATTTTTCCTAAATATAGAATTTTATTTATTTACATTTTCTTTAACACTTTTTTTGTAATGAAAATAAATTAAATGTAACCTGACAACTAATTTTGGGTACTGATACTGATTAAAATTAATTAAAAGGAATTTTATGGAATATATTATTTTTTAAGAAAAATTTGCATTTTTCGAATCCATTTTTATTTTTTGTTTAACGCGTTCAAAGGGTTAAAGAAAACAAAAACAGATCTAAGGTGAACAAAAAATAAAGTATTTTACTAATTATTAAATTACATTTTTCTTCACTAACTATTTGGTCTATATTATATTCCTTTTAACAAAAATGGAAGATAAAACTAACTGTAAAAAAACTCTATATCTCACTCTTTTACATTCTCTCAAAATTAAAATTTCAATATGCGTGCTCAATGCTATGAAATGTTTAATATTAAACAAAATAAACTAGCTAACAAATTACTTTGAAAGGAACATTTTATCAATATTTTGAAAAAAATTTTATTATAGTGTCTTAAATTGATCTGAAATCTTGAAAGAACGCATTGTTCTCGACGACGAATCTATCTGCCAAATTTCAGCTCAACAGGATAACGGGAAGTGGGTTGATTTGCGTGGCTCATACAAACATTCTAACATACATACAAAGTGAAGTTAATATAAAGAGGCTAAAAAGAAAATAAATTAGAAATGCCAAATTAATATTAACAAACTTCTTTTTTTATGAAATTATTATGTCTCAAACTATTTAGATAAAGAAATAATCAGTAAAATATCAAAAAAAAATTGAAATATAATTTTCTATAATTTTCCTAATAAATATTGAAAACTAAATCATATTTCATCTAGATCAAAAGGTAATGCATCGACTGTTGAAGTTATATTGCGGCAGGAAAAACGGAAGGAAACTAGTTCAATTATATCATATTCAACCATCGATTCTGGTGTGAGGTATATATATTTATATTTATATATTTATATATAATTTTTATTTTATTTTTCTATTGTTTTTGATGTCGACTATAATGACAGTCGAAGTATATAGAAATGCAATGAGAGATTTTTGAATGAAATATATCCTACAAAAAATAGGTATTTTCCAACAGAAATAATCAGTTTTAAACAAAATGATTTTATTAAAGTGTCTAAACTTTGTAGAAATTATCAGGTACAGATTAAATATATACATTTATTAGCATAAAACTTACACATTCTCTACTTTTGAAATAAAAATAACTAAAATATCTGAAATTTTCAATTTATAACGTTCTATTAAATTGAATAATTTTTATAATTTTATTTTTATTAACAAATTTTTTTAAAAAATTGAAATAATAGTACACTTCTCAAAAGAACATTCAAATTTTTTGAAAAAGTTCATTATTCATTTTTTCAAAATTATACAATTCTTTTTTTTCTAATGAGATGATCCATCATTTTTTTGATTACAATCTTGATTTAAATAAATTTCTGAGTTTTTTTTTGATATTTTAGAAATTTAGTGATTTCTAAAAAATATCTATAATTTTAAGTTAAAACTATTTAAAGTATAAATTATTTAACAAACAAATAAACTTCAACTACAAGTCCCAATATAGTATATATATATGAGTTTATGACCATAAATCTTTTCGTCTCCTGTATAATACTGATGAGAGTCAAAAGCTCAAAACTCGTCTACTATTGTGACTTCCACTGGGTATCACAAAGTTTAGGCTGTTTAATTTAAACACTTTGAATATAATTTTATTTTAATAATTATATAATAAAATTATTTCTAATAATGTAATATTTTAAAATCATTTAAATGATATTTTCATATACACTAATATCATTTAAATAATTTTAAAATATTACATTATTAGAAATAATTTTATTATATAATTATTAAAATAAAATTAACATAGTATTAAACATAGTATTAACATATCATTTACTCGTAATATGTGTAATGTACATACATTGAAAAGATTGCCCATCATCTATGTTCAGGAGTTCCAGAGGATGCCCGATTAAATGGAAACAGTAATAATTTTAACTATTATAAGACTTGCAATTTGAAAATAGGCATTTCCAATTATCTAAGGATTTAAAAAATTATTGGAAGCATATTACTCGTGTGGCCTTGATGATAAATTAAACCGAAAAATTAAAATCCAAATGCATCAAACCAAAACTAACAGAAACCCAACACATTTGATATGGTGAAAACAAAATTAATAATTGGGAAAATTAATAGGAATTTCGAAAACAAAACAGAAAAAATGAATTGTGATGGTTGACATGAAAATTACCTTGAAAATTAGCTTTATCTAAAATTATTGTATATAATAAAATGTTCATATATATTTGGTCGGTAACAACTTTGTAGATTCCATCCATGATTTAGGGTATATGACGTTAGTTGTTGTTATGCAGTGTTGATAATTTATGTAACATTTATGTCATTTTTAAAGGATAATTTTAAATAATGTAGGCTTATATTCATTATGTTGATGTCAGAAATACGTGTCAATGCAGGAACTTAATTAAGCACATAGAAATAAGCTTTCAAGAAAATCTTATCTGTTAACTTGTTAAATTATGAATTATATTTTTAAATGAAGTTTATTATTTTTACAACATACAGTAAAACCTTTAATATTTGATATCCGATTTATCCGACATAAAAAGAAAATTATTTAAATGCAAAAAAGAACATAATTAATGTTTAATGTTAAGATTTAGTATTATCACTGATTTCTTTTCAATTGATATTGTATTTATTAAAAACCTTGACTATGAATCAGTAAAGATATCGATGTTTTTTATATCTTTAATGATTTATAGTCTAGTTTTTTCAATAAATGCAGTTACGATTTAGTGTTAATAAGATGCTGGTATGATATTGCAGCGAAAAAAAGATTAAGTTCGAAAAAACTGATGTTGATTATTTGTTGATTATTTCAAGCCAAAAAGCAATTTATTTTTGACATAACTTTGTCACAAGGGCTCTGAAAAAATGTTATAAATTAATCTATTTAAACAATATAAACTATATAAACATCATATACAAGTGTATAAAATTTTAAAATTTTGACTAATTTTCTTTAATTTTTAAATTAGTCATTAAATATGAATCGCTCTGTATGTTAAAAAAACATTAATTAATAATAACCATTTTTAATAAAATATATTTATATTTAAGTGGTTCCAAAGGTAAATTGTGTAAAGGTGAACAGACAAGATTTAGCTTATCAGAAATAAGTAAATATGACGCTCCTGATTCGTCGAAATCTCGAAGTAATTAATTTAAATTTATAATATTATTTTATTGATAAATAATTGAAATAAAATTTGTATTAGAGTTGTAAAATTTCCTAATATATCAACAAACTGAAATTTCCATGAGATAATTAATTTTCATGCTTGGTATGAATGATGAGATTTTTACAGCACTAACCGGGAAATAAAGCGCAAATAATATATCAAAGGAAATTAAATTTATATCAGTAAGAATTTAGCATTGAAATTAAGCATGTGACAAAAACCAAATTGAATATATAAAGACATGATTACTAATTTAAGTTTTAATTAATTAATATTTTATAATTAAAAATTAAAAATAACATTATATAGAATTTTTAATAATAATTTGTAAATTCTTTTTCTCTAAATTTCCATATGTTCTGTACTTTGTGTTTTAATTGTTGAATTTTTTTTTACAGCAAAAATCTTAATTTTCTTTTTCAACATTGATAGAAAATAAAATTTGTTGCCATATGACAATTAATCGACAAACATTTTGCGGATTACCAAAATTTTATCGAATAGTTATTTTTTATAGTAAAATGATACTTAATAAAGACAGTACCAAAATTTGTACCTAGAAAAAGACAAAGTTTTGTACGTCTAACTTCGCGACAAATAAAGTTTCATTTCGTGATAACATATTTTCATGTGGACTAATTCCGTGATTGAATATTTTTATTTTTTAAAAGAATGTTTAACTATTTTTCAATTTCAAATTTGATCTAAATTATTATCAAGAAACAAGATCGGCGAGTATTTATTTTTACAGGAAGATTTTAATCTAATAAATTTAAGAATAAAAATTCTTGTGTATCACTTCATTGTTCAATTTTTCTTAGGATGTCACAACTGAACCCTGTCACGAATCTTTAAAAGTTTTATTGATCAATTGTCATTTAGCAACAAAAACTGATAATGGGCTACTCGTATTTAAATGCCAAGTGATGAAGCTGGAAAAGAGGGCAAGGCATAAAAATAAATCTATTTTAATTATTATTGTGTGATGTTTCGGCTTTTGATCGTGTGGTAAAATTTATGATCACTCAACTTTCGATATTTTTAATATTTCATTTAATGAATAATTAAATAAATTCCTCAAAAAACCAAAAAGGAAATGTTTAGAATACTTAATATATAATTATTAGTAATAATTATTAATAAATCTTAATTATATTATTCTAATTTACTCTATTTATTTACTCTTTTACTGGAAACCGAAAGCGCAAAAGCAAATAAAAAGCAAATTATTGTTTTAATAGAAACACGAAATAGATAATTTTGATTACCAGTTATATTTAATTAAAACATTTAAATGATAAAATATCTCTAAATTTGGATAATTATTGTTTTCAAAATAATATTATAATTGGTTTGTTAAAATTTTAATAAGGTTATTTTATTTATTTTTTATATATTTTTATTTTTATTTTATATTTTAGATATTATGAATTTCTTTAATTGAAGTTGTCCAAAAATTATATTTTAAGCAAATTTAAATATGCACTTAACATTATATTCATCCAATTATTTTCATTTCGACTATAGATCATATATTTTTTATTATACTCAATGCAAAGTGAAAATAAATGGAATATAATAAAAAATAAAAAGTGAATAAAAAAGGGAATTTTTAATATTATTTATTTAATTTTTCTAATTTGTGCTTTCCTTTTCAAAATTTTGAATGAAATTATATGATAGTAATATATAATTATTTTCCATGTAATTTTCCAATAAATGCATAATATAAACTGATTAATTAATTCTAGATTTGTTGAATTAAATTCCAAATAGATTAACAACCTAAATTAATAATTAATTAAAATATTTTGAGAAAATGAAAATTAATTTCAGCAATCATTCATTCTAGCAATATAAATTTAAAAAAAATGTTTAATTTGAAAATTTAGTTCTAATTCAAGTTTTATTTCGATCTCTCAACGTTTTGATTTCCCAGATAAAAGTTACCGACAATATCATATGCGTATATACAATTTGAGCAATAAATTTCCCACCGCAATTTAATTATAATAAAGTCTATTTTCTTGAAAATATATCTCCCATGTAGTTGCGTCCGGATTTAGACATTTCAATTTTTGATGTATCCCAAATATATTCATAAAACATTATCAAATTTTATTAATTGACGTTGTAAACTAAAAATTATGCAGTGATAAATTTATTTAACAAATTCGTTTCTTGTAATAAATATTTGATTAGCTTAATTA
>CAUHTR010001574.1:0-17500 GCA_959609185.1 Schmidtea polychroa | reverse complement strand
CATTAAAAACAATAAAACTTAGCTTACCTTTAAAATTCATTAAAATTGCGTAAAATAAAGATTTCATTAATCTTAGTAAAATTAATTAAAAACTTTTGAAATAAGCATATTTATTTTATGACTAAAGACTATTTTCATCAGAGTGATACGCTTGCAATAGTTTTTTGAAAAGATTAAATTATACTTTAAAATTAAAAACATATATTTTCAATAATTTTGCAATGTCTAATCAATCGAGTATGCTCTCAAAAATCATCTATTTTATTTATGCAAAAATATTATCATCATCATTCATTTAAACAAATAATTCAGTAACTGATGATGAATAATATAATTTAAGAAAGGAATTTAAAATTAAATTTATTGTATCTCTTTAACTGTTGATAAGACACTGATGATTTATACTTACCTCTGCAGATGACATGAACCTCTTCATTTATTTTTAAGTCATCTACATAACCATATATATTATATATATATATATATATATATATATTATATATATATATATATATATATATATATATATATATATATATATATATATATATATATATATATATATATATATATATATATATATATATATATATAATATAAGAGCAATATTAATATTCTTTATGGAGGAAACTTATTACTCCTATTGTTATTGTAATGAAGAAATGATATTATAGTTGACTAGTTATTTTTTGCTTTTGTTATTATTCACTTTAAACTCAAACGTATAAAACTGAAAATAATTGGAAAAAATTAATTCCAAAGAAATCTGGTGTATCAAATTTTATAAATTTGACATTTTTATTTATTCTGTATTTATTTATGTGGATTATTTAACTCTTTCACGCCGGGCTAATTTAAAATGTAAACACAAATTCTGTTTTATTATAAAGTAACCCCATATACACATTAAGAAATATGAACTGCTATTGCATAATGCACATATGAATATTGGAATAAAAGTCGAGTCTAAAGAAGTCAAATATACGGTCATGGATTGTTAGTTAATAGTTTTTGTGTGGAAATACACCGCGTTGCAAAATATGAAAACAGCCTATAAAATAAAATAATAATCAATAAATTATATTATAAGAAACATATAAACTTATTTCTGTGCTGAAAATTCACTAGCAGTTAACTTAGCCAATTTAATACAGAATTCAAGAAAAGGTAGAAGAAATTAGTGAAACATTTAAACACGGTGCATGTAATTAAACAAACATGGAGACATCACTTTTAAATAATACATTCATTTTCCTACAGAGGCATTTTTTAAAAAACGAATTTCGCAAACATTTCTGAGGCTAATACTTGAAAACGAAGAAATGTTATAACTATTTATTACTAATAATTGTTGTCAAATTATTGTTACAATGTCATTTTTACCATATTGATTTTTTTTATAAAATGTTTGATAACAGAGAAAATTATCAGAAATTGGCTAAAAATATTTTTGAATATTTATAATAAGTTTAAATATTAAAAATAAATTACAGTTTTTTGAAAACAAATTCAAAAACAAATCCACACAATAATTTAAAATGTGATTTTTTACAAACATTGATTAAAAATATGTATAATAATTTGTTATATTAATTATAGACATTTTCTCCATTTATAAAGATTCTATTTATTAAAAACTTTGTCAGTTCTTGAAAATTTTAGAAAATTATACAAGAAATTTTAACACATATGCAGAGTGGTGTATTTATTATAATATAAATTTTAAATTACTTTGTTATATTTTAAACGATTTTTAGAGACTGCAACACGATGTATAAGCTAACCCAAATATAGATGCTAGAAATAAGCTAATAATAATAAGAAATCATATAAATAGATATCAATTAAGAATTGTCAATTTACAAAGTTTACAGAGTCCATTGTTGATTAAAACAAATTTATTTCAATAAATTCTTTTTATTCAACAACTCTATTCATTAGATTTTTCCTAAGTATAAATATGAAAATATACTTGAAATTATAGCATTATGGAATTGTCGTGCGTACAACAATAGTCTGATAGCTCAAACGGATTGTTAATAATCTAAATATCAGATCTGGAAACAATAGGCACATATAGAAAATATTTAATTCAATTTCCTCGAAATACCATTCATCCATAAACACAGAAATATCAATTTATTTTTCTATTTATTTCTTTATTGAAGATATTTATGTAATAATTAAATTTTCATTGCTACATATTTCCTAATTATTTTCTCTACTTTCTCTGATTTTTAAGAAAATTATAGAATGAAAATTTATTATATTTTGAGTTATTCTAATAATGATGATGATAATGATAATAATGATGATAATAATAATAATAATAATAATAATAATAATAATAATAATAATAATAATAATAATAATAATAATAATAATAATAATAATAATAATAATAATAATAATAATAATAATAATAATAATAATAATAATAATAATAATAATAATAATAATAATAATAATAATAATAATTAAATAATAATAATAATAATAATAATAATAATAATAATAATAATAATAATAATAATAATAATAATAATAATAATAATAATAATAATAATAATTCCACTAATTATAGCATCTCATAATATTGAAATTATAAAAGCAAGTGAATAAACATATCGTGCCTAAATGAAAACTTTCTTTTCATTACAAAGTTTCCAGGAAATATAAAATCTTTTATTGACCATTTGCGCAGTGGGACGTTTTTTATACCACTATTTCTTTTGAATTCAATCGTTTTTCCGGATTTAAATTAGATGAAAAACTTAATTAATAGAAAATGACATTAAATCAAATATCAAATATGGTGATGATATTTAGTGAATTATGTTGAATTAATTATCTAATGTTCGAATTCAGCATTAATCGGTACGGATCCCATGTCCTGGCAAGGCAGCCGTAATTATTTCTATTCGATTCTCCAGCTTTATAATGATCCCGGTGATCAGGTGTTTCAGATCATCATGGAATTCCTTATTAGATTGATGAAATTTTCTGAATTCCATATTATATATTTTATTTATATTTCATTATATATTTTAATAAATATTTATTTATATATCATTTTATAAATTTGTTTTAATGCCAAGAGTAAATTTCTAAATTAATCATCAATTGTTCACAAAGTTTACTTTACTTGAAATTACTTTTTCTAAGACTGTTTCATGATATTTTAAAGACTTAACCGTCATGGACTGTGAACTTCGTTTTCATGGTTTAAATCAAAAGTATCATAAAATGTTTAATAATTCTTTAAAAATTATTTGATGAATTTTAAATAACACTTAAAAATTGGATATAAACATTTATATGCACTTAACATTTATATAAAAATAACATTTATGAAATGATCAAAATTGCTACTTACCGAATTTGTCCCATCTTTAGATTGTCAACTTTGCAATATTTCAATTCATAACTCACAGAATTCATCGGTTGCTTATTGTATTCTTCAAGAGGTTTTAATAGAGATTTTTCAAATGTAAATATTTTCATTGAGTTAAACAAATGTAAATCCTTTCATAGTTAAACTGCAACCTCATAAACATTAACTATAAGAATTTTATTGAAAATATTCATACAATTTCTGTTATATATTAATATTACTTGATCCCCGAATATTATTATCATTATAAATTATTTAAAAAATTATTCTAAAACTAACCTATCAGGATAAAATAACAACTGAAACAAAAATAATTTTAAAATAAAATAAAAGAAAAATTATATATATATATATATATATATATATATATATATATATATATATATATATATATATATATATATATATATATATATATATATATATATATATATATATATATATATATGGTTTCAGTAATGTTAAAGGAAAGAGGTGTAATTTATTTATATTGGTAATGGTTATTGGAAAAGTTAAAATTTTATTATTAAAATTTGAATATTAGAATAATTTTGTGCTATAGTAAACTTCTCGGGGGTACATAAATAAATAAATAAATAAATTAATAATATTTAGCTTGAAAGTTTTATACCAAATTATATTGATGAATTCATCTGGAGTAAAAGGAATACTAGGAATAATGATGAAGCATTTTTACAGCTTATTAATGATATTTGTGAATTCCATTAAAAATTAAATGATGAGTTTTATTTATGCAAACTTTTGTAAATGATATTTTTTTTTGTACAGAAAAAATATTTTTTTTATTAATATATAGTTTTGTTCTGTGTATTATTGAATTATATTGTATTATTATTTATTTAATTATTAATTTATTTATTTATGTACCCCCGAGAAGTTTACTATAACCTAATTTGGTTAATAAATAAAAAAAGCAAAAGAAATTAATAAGAAATTATTTCGTTCAATAAGCTGAAGAAAAAGATGTAAAAATTTATATTTCACATTTTCTTGTGAACATGGCTCTAGTTAAATTAACGCAATAATTTATTGATGATTTTCATTTCTATCTGAAAATCTTTTATCTCCGGTTCATCTTTATTTTAATCTAGAATTTTTTTATCAATTATTGTTTAAGATCATTATACACTTTGATGCAGACTATTAAGTATATAATAGACAATTAAATAAAAATAATTAATTAATATGAAATATTTGTTTTTATAAATAATCTTTAAAATTAAATTAAAGTTAAATATTTTTTCGAACATAATTAATTTGTTTTATTAAGATTAATCGTCAACAATGATTTTATTTCTTTTCTTTTATTATAATTTAAAGTCATAAAATTGAAAAATAAATGAAACATTATTCCACTTTTATTCATTGATTTTGGCATAGTTCTCTATTAGGAAATATTTTCAAATATTTTATTTTTTATATGTTTAAGTTTATTTAAAAAATTAAAAAAACAAATTAAAAAATTAAATAGAATAATTTATTTTTTATTTAAATAGTTTTGAATTTCGTAAAATAAAATAATAACTTATTTTTATTTTCTTAATAAGTTTATTTAACAATCTTTATAAATTGCATAGCAAAATTTCCGATGAAAAATTAATGATAATTTGGTTTTATGTTTAATTCATTTTCATTTATTTTAACATTTATATATTACTAAAAATATTTCATTTTTGATTTTATTCAGAGAGAATATTAAAGTCTTGGAAGATTTGAAAAAATCAAAGGATAACTTACCATCATTCAAATATGTAAGTGTTTTAAATGTATTGAGATGAAAAAGAAATTCCAATTACCCTAAAATCGGTCAGATAAGTCGTTGCTTATCTGAAAAGTCAATTTTTTTAGAAAAAATGTCAAGTGATTTTTAAAATATATATAAATGCGGCTTATCATGTGCGATTTTAGGATAATAAAGGTTTTAGAAACGCTTATGTTATAAAGGTACGGATCATTAGATATCTGGGATTACCAATAAATTTTACATACAATTACCATTGAAAGTTTCAACATTTATGTCTCATTTATATTAATATAATATTAAATTTGATTTTAAAAAAGTCTATCCTATAAAATAAAATTACATGTTTGCCTCTCTGTCTCTCAAAAGAACTTCCCAGACGAAAGCAGTAGCGATATTAAAATTTTACATATCATTTTGGGTGTCATTTCTAGGTAAACTACGTTTCAATATTTGACAGGTGAGTGCATCTTGCATGGACAGTTGTATGTGAAAATAGAGGGCTCTTCTAAGTCTTATAGCATCGTGAGTGTAGTTTTAAATTCAAATCCATTGACAATATCACTTTAATCCGATTGTCTTACTTCAATTAAGGGAAGAAATTTCTGATAAACATTCAAATTAAAGTTTTACATTTCTGATTATCTCCGTCCGCTAGTTTATTAAGTTTTTAATTGCCACCATTCATAGAAAATTATTTGTTTTTATTATTGAAAAAATATTTTATGGACCTTTGTTAAAAATAATAATAAACATACATCTACTGACAACTTAATATATCTTTATGTTTCAATATCAGAAATAAGCTATAAATAAAATAAAATTAATATCATTTGTCATAAAACATAAAACTTTTTTATTATAATTTCATTAATCTGCTTATTAATTTTTAGTTTGTCAGCAGGCGACTAAATAGCTCCGAAGAGAAAGTTGCCGATGAAAAGTCGAAAAAAACTAAAAAAACTATCGCAGCTGGTCCTGA
Source organism: Schmidtea polychroa (assembly GCA_959609185.1). Taxonomy (NCBI): domain Eukaryota; kingdom Metazoa; phylum Platyhelminthes; order Tricladida; family Dugesiidae; genus Schmidtea; species Schmidtea polychroa. The sequence goes on along the minus strand of CAUHTR010001574.1, from coordinate 11,362 downwards.
TCCAAAGAATTATACAGGATCTCAATTAAGCAAGAATAAAGTCAAAATAAAATCTGAAAAATAAAACAGTTTTATTAATAATTTTATAATGTTTATGTCAATAATACAATTTATTTGTATTATACTAATATTACCATTTCTTCACGCTTTTTATTAGTTTTAATTTTATTTATGTTTTTTCTAATTTTTATTTTCGATTAAAATTATAATGAATATAAATAATTATTTCAAACTTTAATTTTGTGAAAGAACTGACTTTGAAAAAAACATGTGCTAGTCGATACAATTTACATGACTATAGTTTAAGTGATATTCAATGCAATTCTAATGGCAAACCTATTTCAAGCTTATTTGGCTTCAGTGGGTACAATTGAAGAATGTCAACTCTACTAAATAAATGTAAACACAATTAAAGGTTGTTATGACATCCTATTTATAATAATCACTTATCGCCATAGAATGCCGATATAAATTTTAATGTATTAACACCTATTTGGTGACACAATAATGATATTAGTTCTTCATATTATTAATCAGAAAGATAGTAAAGGTATTTATATACATTTGATTAGAGCATTATATAAAAATATGTCATATTTGATGCGGCCTATTGGTAAAGTAATTATATTCTGGGGTCTGCCAAAGTACTCTGCCATTATAAGTTGCATTAAATATCACTTTTAAATTAAATTTTATATTGTTAATCATCCGAAAACCAACAATTTCCATTGTTAAATTTGTTAATAATAAATCTTAAAAAATTATTCCTCGAAAAAGTGGCCTGACCATTCTTTTCTCATGTTGAATACTGTCCAGTTTTAACTTTCTATTTAGTAATAATTTCTACTGTTAATTTTAAATAAAATTGAAAAACTGACAATGAAATATAAGTGTAATAATGAAAAATATTAACGAAAATATTAATTAAAATTTAATAATCCTTATTAACAATTATTTGAGAATTATATTTATTTAATATATTTTAACTATGCATAACATAAGTTCATCATTGTGAGGTGTTTTCAGAGAATTAAATATTTCAATGATTTATCAAAATAATTTTAAATTGTAAATAATTGACTATTAAAATAACTTTTAAATAATTTTTAAATTGGATTTTTTAAGTTGAAATTTTTGAACTTAAAAATTAAAATAGCTTTTTAAAAAAGAAGTTTTATTAATGAAAAGTTTTTAAATAAATATATTTAAAATATTGAAATTTTAATAAATGGTTTTGAAAATACTTTATTCAACGCTGAAAATTTGTTTAAAATTAGACAATATGTCATATATTAAATACTTGGAATTATGTCGTTAACCTTTGAACCGGATTTAAAAAATAATTTAGAAGATGTGTTAGCAGCTTCTAATAATTATGATTATCAATAAATTTAAAATTAATTCTGATTATGCGATAAAAAAAATTATGCTTGATAACATTTTTCAAATAAAATAAAAAATTATCACCCTCTTTGGTTGGCGCCTCTAGGTAGTTTCCTAAGTTTGCATATTAGCAAAAACGCCGACATACATTGGTAACATTTAATAAAGGTAATGCAGAAAATTATTGTTAAATAAATTAAATCCCACACAAATAAAGATAAATAAATTTGAAAGGCATATATTATTACTTTTTACTACTTCGAAATAGATATTAATAATGTTAAAATTAATATCTGTCTACCTATATAACTGACAGCGAAAGTCATGTTTTTAGAAGGGTCTCTGAAAAAAACAACCTAACATTCTTATGGATATTTGTCAAAGACTTATAAATTCAATTCAGAATCGAAATAATCAAATTAATTCTTTGACTGTTCTTAATTACATATATTATCCTTTCATCAGATCCAGAATATATTCAATTTGAACATTTCCCTGGAGAATTTATGGTGTTTAGTTCATTTTAGTCTTTTTTAGTGGGAATGCTCTATTCCAGTCTCAATGAAAGATTAATACATTTTTAATGTCTTTTTTATTAAAAATGTCCTTTAAGGCTCAAATCATTTACTTTTAAACAGATTTATCCTTTTTTTTAGAGAAAGGTTTTAGTGATTTAATAGCAATATGATATCATCTAGGCTTTTTCTGTGAGGGAATAATTTTTAAGGTTTTTAAATATGGATTTTTTTAAAACATTTTTTGAGAAATAATTCCTTTGCTAAAATACTTTAGAAAGACTTCAAAAATTATTAAAAAAACATTGTGTTTCTTCTGTCTAAATCTGGAAATTTCACTAGATAATTGGTATTAGCTATTGGTTTTATTTTTTATTAATTATTTGTTTTGTTTTATTATTTTCCATTTGCATTATCTTCATCTTCAATTCTTGCATCAAACTCAACTTTCTTCAATCAGTAATAATGTTTCTCAGTCGTCCCTTGTTCATCGCTAATATTTAAATTAAATAAATTTTATTTTAATTTCGAAAACGCCTACAGTTCAAAAATATCAACAACAAAATAATTTTTTAAAAAAATATATCGCTAAAAATGTTTATATTTTTAGAACTTGAGAATACTATTTGTCACTCTTTAAAAATTAATTAATCTTTTATTTCTTGTTTAATGATTTTGGACTTTGTTTTTCCTATTGGACTTTTTTCATTAAGAATTGTTTTTATCTTCAAAAATATCATTAAAGTTGGGCTAGATAACTAGGGTTACTGCAAACCTGGGTTTTAAAACCAGCCGATTTTGAGTTCAATATTTTAGAAACCTGGCGGGTCAGGGTCGGGTTCGGATTAAAAATAATTATATTAAAAAATCCGAATTTTATATTTTTAAAAGATTTATTATTACATAAGGTTTGCAAGTTATTTTATTTTACTAGCTCTAATATAAATAATATTTAAGAAACACCAAAGAATTAAAAGACTTATCCCCCAATGCCGATCTGTTGCAAATTTTGTAGGCACTGAGAACGTTCTTTCGTTATCCATTAAAGTAAATTTCATTGTGCATACCGTGACATAGAGACTCTCAAGATAAATAGTTTTCTTCTTGGTGTATTTGAAAAGTAAAAATTCCTGTTAAAGATTTTTATAGAATTAAATTTCTTTTTTTACTCCATTGTTAATGCTGTTTAAATTTTGTTTGTAAATTGTTCTTGTAAATTTTCCGAAGAAGAGACTTTCAAGACCGATTTGTGGAAAAGTCTATTAATTAACTGTGAAGCTAAACATAAGACTTGAAAAAATCAGCCGCTTTTCGATGTTTTTCAGCAATTCACTCGCCATTTGACTTTTACAATTTGCAATGATAACAAAAGCTAACATTTACTTTATTGGGAATTTTATATTTTTAAAAGATATGTTCACTGCACATTGCGCAGGACTCATACAAAACAAATGACTTTTTTTATGAATGTTTGTGAATTTTTGTGTAATGAATTTATTAAAATTTTATTTTCAATCATTTACATACTCCATGATATATACTGTTATTTCAAGTGATTTTATATATCATTATATATATATATATATATATATATATATATATATATATATATATATATATATATATATATATATATGCAGGGTTTGCACCAGGATGATTTCTTCTCTATAAAAAAGCAGTACTTGTTCAAAATCACAACTTTATTACACAACAATACACTTATACTACACTTATACACTTTATTAGAAGCTGCTAACACATCTTCTAAATTATTTTTTAAATCCGGTTCAAAGGTTAACGACATAATTCCAAGTATTTAATATATGACATATTGTATAATTTTAAACAAATTTTCAGCGTTGAATAAAATATTTTCAAAACCATTTATTAAAATTTCAATATTTTAAATATATTTATTTAAAAAATTTTCATTAATAAAACTTCTTTTTTAAAAAGCTATTTTAATTTTTAATTCAAAAATTTCAACTTAAAAAATCCAATTTAAAAATTATTTAAAAGTTATTTTAATAGTCAATTATTTACAATTTAAAATTATTTTGATAAATCATTGAAATATTTAATTCTCAGCTGAAAACACCTCACACACTTAAATATATTTTAGAATAATAAAGAAACGTTCACAATTTTTATCATTTTAAAAAGATTTTTCTTAGCCTCGCTATACAAATCATACTCATATAATACCTTAAAACAACATACTAAGCAATTCTTGTGTCGTTTACATTCAGCTCATTTTTTCCGATCCCGACTCCACCATCCCATCAATCCTCAGCTCATAATTCACAACAATATATTTTTCAGATAGATTTTTTTTCAAATATTCCCATTTCTCCAAAAAGTCTTCGTATTACACCAAAAAAACAGACATTACGAAATTAGAATCAAGTTTTTCGATTATTGCTCCAAGAGATTTAAAATTAAAAATACAAAATCTTTAAAAAGTTACCATGATCCAAATTTATACTTTCAAGTGACAAGATGTTTTCATGTTTTCGTCGGAAACTTAGACCTCCTTTTCCAATCATTTTAACGATGTTAATTTCAATATTAATAACTTCAGTGTTATTTTTTATTTTCTGTTTTCTAATGCTCTCCTGTTTTTCAAACAGTAATACATCCAAATTTGAAGACCCAGTAAGTGTAAAATATGTAACAACAGAACTAATATGCCTTTTACTAATTCGATGTTCCAATATTCTCTGGTGTACATGTTTCCAATCATTCATTCCTGTACTTTCGAAGGTACTAATGTCAGGCAATGGAGCAAAACACAAGCATAATGAACAGAATAGTGATTTGTTTTCATGTGAAAAAGAAATCCATTTACGTATCTTAACATCCGCTCTATAATAAAACTTTAAACTATCGAAAAACTTTGTATTTAAAGTAGTTTTATGTGGTCATGAGATCTGACTTCATCTTCAAATTCAGGCGATGATATACTTAACTCATCATGAAGAACTTTAGCACTGGTGGAAGGTTTTTGGAAATAGGTTTTTAAGTTTTGGGATTTAACAGCTTGCTCAGTTATTAACTTTTTCTTTTTAATTCTTAATTTTTCTTTTGGTTTTTGAGTTCATTGTTTCTTTAGAGTTCTTGAGTAGAGAAAAGAATTTATTTTGCTTTTACTATTTTATAATAGAATATAAACTTTAATATAAAATATTGATAATAGTGGAAATATTAATTTACAAATTAAATAAAGAATTATGAAAATAAGCCGATATTTACATATGAAAATTCCTTACTGATTGTTTATTTTTTAAATAACATGTTAAATATCTATAAAACGCCGACTACAAGAAGCGAAAAATAGTTATTTTTCTAGGCAATTTTTAACGATTTTACACCGGCCCGCTATCTCTAAATACTAACGGCCCATCGGGAAATAACCCGGTGTCCCAGTCCATCCCTGTTTATGTATGCAAAATCACTTGAAATAAGATGTTTATTAATTAATTTCAATTATTGAAACAAAATAATGAAAAAATTAAATACATTAAATGCATAATTTATTATTACTCCGATTTCACATAAATGGCAATAATACCAGTTTTGTTTTCACTTGATATTAAATCGCAATTTAATCCTAAATCATTTTACAGATTAATATTTTGATATTGGAAAAACAAAAAATATTAAAATTAAAAATTATTAAAAAATTCGTTAAAACATAATTCAAAGTCATTTATTTTAATTAATTATATGCTTTAATTAAATAAAATTTAATATAGAAATAAAAGATTTCACGTAAAAAATAATGATTGATTGTCCTGTTATAGAGTAATTAATTCTTTGAAAATAATCATATAATTATTTTATTAATATATTGTTTATTGAATATACTGAAGCCAGCAAAGTTTTCCAAAACATATATAATTAAATAGAGATGTTTTTTATTCAAAACTATTATTTCATATTTTTTAATATCGAAAGATGTAAAATTACATTTAATTATTTATAAATTTTTTGATCAATTTTAAATTAAATTTTATTATAAATTTTTGTTACAAAATTTTGATAGCCAGAATTTAATTCAATATTAAAGTTTACCAAAATTCTTTAATTTGTAATTTTACAGATGTTGGACGATGAGGGTAGACCTATCGACACATTCATTTTGTCAAAATACTACAGGACTGGGGCTAATTCATACCGTGTCAATAAAAGTGCATTTCAATCAAATTTCACTTTAAACCTCAATATCAAGATCAAATTAATCACAGACCCAATCTCAAATCCTTCAAACATCAATTGACAACAATCTGACAATTATTATAATGTGATCTGATCATGAACAAATTTTTATGACAAAAAATGTGTTTAAAAAATTAGAGTTTTTCATAGGTTTTATAGGTTATTGTGATTTTAAAGACTCCATGAAATTGAATAAATCTGGCTGTCTTTGTTAAACAAGTATTTGTATTGTAGTTTGCATGTACATTGTCCTTGTTAATCATGTGTTGTAATTATCGCTGTGTGGTAACTTTTGAGGGCCCTGTGCCGACACTACAACGTTTTGTAATTTTATTGCATTCAATTTTATTCATTTTAATTAAAAAAATAATAATGAAATCATAAAGCAATTTTTCGAGCTCTTGTGCTTGCGAATTCATCAATTATATTGTAAATTACAATTTTGAATTTTCATCTTTGTTTTTTTCTTTCAATTTGTGATATATTTTGATATTGAAAAAGGTTTTCTAATGTATCTAATATTTGGGGAGGGGGTTGTAATTACTAAGTAATTTACATGAAGTAGTATTATGAATATTTAATTTGAGATGAAATATGTAAGTTTACTTAAAATTCTGAATGTTGATAGTTACTGTTCCATTATTTAAAAAAAATATTAATTGATACAAATTAAATTACTACAATAAGTATAATATTCAATAAGAATAATTTAAATAAAAATCTGTATATTTGAAATATATAAATATATTTGAACATCTCATATTAAATACTAAACTTATCATATTATTTAAAATACTGTAACGTAATAATTGATATCATATATCTATATTGATTTTACTTGTATTTCATTATATGTATTATGAATAATATCAAACAAATTTATATCAATATTGCTGAGGATAACAAGGAGAGAAAGTACAAAGTTTTAATTTATTTATTATTACTATAGGTTAATTTTGTATCGCGCCTGTGTATCATTGATTATTGATTGTATTTGCCTGTTGGAGTGCGCACGCAGACGCGAGGCAAAGTATTTTGGATTATATTCTTTCGATTTTTAAATCGATTGTTTTTATATTTTTCAAATGGACAAATTTCTAAAGATATTTTCAAGCCTTTTCTCTTGTTTTATTTTAAACTTTTATGGGAATATATATAATGGCATGAAGATATGATAATCGAACAATTACTTTTTCTCCGGATGATAGTTTATGTCAAGTTGAATATGCAATGGAAGTCGTGCGTCATGCTGGTACTATTTTTGCAATGGTTACGAAGGATGATGAAACAATGTTCTCGAAAAATATTTATAAAGATGATGAAAATATTTCATGTGCAGTGACTGGAATTACGTCTGATGCTAATATGTTGTCAGATAAGAGGAGATTAAATACCCAACGTTAATTGCTAACTTTTCAAGAGCCAATTCCAGTTGATTAATTAGCTACACAGATTTGCCATTTAATTCATCTCATACTATATACGGTGATCGTCAGATGATCTATATCAGCATGATAAAATGTGATGTAGATATTTGTTAAGATTCATCAAAGATATCAACCTTGGTTCAAATTTTAATGACAATTAAAAAATATTATTATTATTGTTATTATTATTATTATTATTATTATTATTATTATTATTATTATTATTATTATTATTATTATTATTATTATTATTAATATTATTATTATTATTAGATAATATTAAAAGAGTAGCAAACAAGATAATTGAAGAACGAACGCATAAATTCTCAAATAAAAATAACATTGAGATATTTTTGAAAAAAAGTAAGACAAATCGCAGGGGAGTGGGGATATATCCCTAACGACCACAAGCCTCCCACTGTTTTCATGTTTTATACCTATTTTTCCCCCATAAACGTAAAAAAAAACACTTAAAACCCCTAAAAAACCTATATCTTTTAATTTCTTTATTCCGAAGACATTTGCTTTCAAAATAAAAACTTAAAAAACAACAAAAATATTAAAAAAACAACACAAAATGTTAATAAAACAGGGAAAAAAATACTGATAAAACTATGAAAAACGTTTGTCGGCTTGCGGTCGTTAGGGATATAAACACACTACTTGAGGATGTCAACTAGCAAGTTGCTATTTGACTAATTTATAATTTTATAAATCTTAATCTTGAAGAATAAAAAATTTTATGAAAATAGTAAAACTGCTCTGAGAGGACAGTGGTATTTTTTTTTTTTTTCACTGTCCTCTCAACAGTTTTTTTGATCCGGATCATTTTTTTTTTATTTCAACCTCTTTCGTTTATCAAATCTCTTCCAATATACAAGCTGGCCAGACTTATATATCAGAATCAATTCGATAATAGCAGCACACCTTATTATTCGCTTCTCGCTCACGAAGTCGATTTCATCGGCGTTTTAAGTGTGCTGCTCGAAAGTACAAATGAATTCGAAAGTGAATCCGAAAGAGGTCCGAAAACAACTGAGAAATAAATGTGCACATTATAGAATCGATCCCGGGGTGTTCGAAAGACTGGTGGCGATAATTACCGGTTCGCCACCACACCCGTTTCAATATTTTTTTTTTCATATTTATGTTTAAAAAATAATTAATTAATAAAATAAATAAAAAAAATAAAATAAATAAAATAAAATATAAATCTAAGATACCCACACCATTTTCAATATTATTTTCAAATTTTTAATATTATTTTATGTTGAAAAAAAACTAACCTCAGATGTGATTTGAACCACTAGCATTTGAACCACTGTGTCAGTCTATTCCCACTGCGCTATTAGACTTTGGATTTTTGTCATTTTTTAAATTTTTAATTAATAAAAAAATAAAATAAAATAAAATAAATAAAATAAAATATACAAGTACTTTATAAATATAAGATACCCACACTATTTTCAATATTATTTTCAAATTTTTAATATTATTTTATGTTGAAAAAAAACTAACCTCAGATGTGATTTGAACCACTATCCATTTGAACCACTGTGCCAGTCTAGCCCACTGCGCTATCAGGTTTCAAATTTTTGTCATTTTTACAACTATAAATAATCGATTCAAGTTCTTTAACTCTTTCCCGTAATTGTTTCATTTTCTTTAACCTAATCTCAGCAACTTCTACAGCTTTCATGTAAAAATGTCGATACTTTTCATTCTCTACCATCAACTCTTTGATATATTCTAATGGTTCTTCTTCTCTTCTTTTCATTCTCTTATGTTTAACTTCATTCAATTCATTTCTCATTCTTTCAATTAAGTCAGTCATTTTATAAATATTTTTTTATTGGATATATTAATTTTAATATATAAAAATGAATAATATAAATCTTAAAATTCAAGAAAAAAATAAATTAAATCTTGATTATAATAAAGAATTTACTCATGAAATCAAGAAAAATGATATTTTAAAAATCTCGCCAACTTCAGGATCTATTGCAAACTTAAATCGTAGGGGTGATATAGTTTTTCAATCTCTTCAAACATCAAACCCAATAGATATTTGTAATGCCAAATTATATTATAAAATTGAATTAGAAATTGAAGCAAACAAAGATATAACCCTAGAAAACAATTTCTTTCCAAATTTATTCTCCAACATGAGATTAAAACTAGGATCATCAGAAATTGAAACTGTTTTGCATCCAGGAGTATATTCTACAATGTTAAATTTTATTTTAACTGGTTGTGATTATTAAAACGAATATGGTGAATTAACAGGTTGGATTCCTGATGTTAATAAAGGGGATTTAGATAAAGATGGTTTAGATATAAATTATGCTTACTATAAAAGAGTTGAACTTTATAAATCTAAAAAATTTGAAGGTTATTTTGAATTAAAACACTTATTTGGATTCCTTCAAAATTATAACCGTGTACTTCATAATGTTTTTATAGAACTCATCTGTAATAGAGTAGAAGGTGATAAAAGATTGTTCTATGGAGCTGCAGATACAAAAGCTAAATTAAAATTATCAACACTTGAATTGCATATACCTGAATGGACATTAAACCCACATTCTGAAATCAAACTCCTTGAAAGATTAAATTCCAACAAGTCTATAAATGTAAATTATTTAAATAGAATCTGTAGTGAATTTAGTATGACAGAGGGTTCAACATATTCTATAAAGGTGGCAAATTTAGCATACCGACCAAGATATATCTTGATTGGATTCAAAGAAACAGATCCATCATTTCAAAAAAATAACAACTTGTTTATTCAAAAGATTGGAAATGATAATTTAAAAACAATCCAAATTCAATTAAATAGTTCTTATTATCCAATAAATAGAACGGAATTTAATATTGAAAATAATGAAAACATATTCCCATATCTAAATTATATTGAAACATGTTATGATTTCAAAGTTGAACCGCAATTAAGTTTAGAAGATTTCAAAAATTTATATTCTATATTTTGTATAAATGTTTCAGACCAAGATGATCGCCTAGCCATAAATAATGTTGATGTTACACTTCATGTAACAAAGGATTCTAATTTTAAGCTAAAGTATATACATTAATATTAGAAGAAAAGAAAATAGAAATGAAATTATATGGTGGAAAGATTTCAATTATTGAAAATGTTAGGGGAGATTCTTCATAAGTAGATTCCCCCATAAAAAACTTTTAAAATGAGTAAATATTGGACATGTGAAAGTTGTAATTGTCAAGTTACAAGACATCACAAAGCAAGTCATCTCAAAACTAAAAAACATATAGGAGGTGATCTACAATCTTCAAAAACAACATCTAGAATCTTGAAACTTTTTACTAATGAAAAATATCCAGGTGAAAGACATTTATTCCGTCACAATTATACTGGACCAGGAACAAGATTAGATATTAGATTAGATGAAAATAATAATCCTAAACAAGGAGAAGAACCAATAAATAGAATTGATCAAGCAGCTTTAAAACATGACATTGCTTACAACTCTGAAGATCTTAGAGATAGACATGTTGCTGATGTGAATTTAATACATGATTTAAATAATATACAAAATCCATCAAGCAAGGAAAAGATTCAAAGAGCTCTAGTTAAATTAGCAATGAAAGGTAAGATTTTCATAGGAGCAGGACTTCCTAGAAAAGCAAAAGATGTTGCTAATAAAAGGATTATTGAACAAGCAGACGTTGAAAGATCTCTTGAGAATCAACTCTTTGAGAATAAACCCTTACAAACCCCAACAGAATCACAAATAAAATATACCAACGAATTACACCATGAATTTAGAAAAAATAAAAAAT